>VZRM01004125.1:143462-360582 GCA_013397955.1 Grantiella picta | reverse complement strand
TGTGCCGGAGCCCGGCCCGCCGCGGCTTAGCTTGCGCTCCCTGCGTGCTGCGCTGGGTAACCGGCAGCGAGAGCTAGGATTAAGTCACAGATGGTGTGTTGGTTTTTGTGTTCGTCCGAGCTCTGAATTTTGCTGCAAACTGTGCGCTAAAAATACGTTCTGTTAAAACCGACGCCTGATGCATCACTTACTGTGGGCTCTTGGATAGCCGTCGTTATTTTGTTATGGAACAAATACTAATATAGCTGCTTTAATGTCATCCTTTTGGCTCCAAACTAAATTCTAATAGCATCTTCTTGATAGTCTTGTATTGCTACTCTAAACAGTCTTCCTCTTGTTATCTATTCAGTTTCGTAAAGTTACGGACCAAAAGACAACTAACAAAACCCTACAATAAAGCCTTTTTTACTTTTCTTTTAATTATGGCAAACTGGTAGTAGAACATTATTTTTTTCGGTTTATTTTTAATATTATTTATTCTTAATTCCTGATTTAACTGAGAGAGGTAACCACCTCGGTAGTGTCACTGGCTACTGCATTTATGCTTTTATTTTCAGGCTTTCATAATTAAGTTCTTATGCCAATAATAATTTCCATAACTCTTGCCTACTTTTGATAAATTTTTCAGTGAAGGGTAAGGAAACTAGCATCTTGCAGTGTCTATGTAGCATCTGTCTAGTATCATGTGTATACATTCTTAAAAGCTTGCTTGCAGGATGTTGCACTGTTGAAAAGGGTTATGCATTGATTTTTGTCCCTGATTGCTTTTTGTTTCACAGAGACATGCTTCCAGAGCAGAAGGGCCTTGTACGGGAGTCAGCGATGCTGATAAGGTTCTACAGATTTTTTTTCCATGGCTAAATTTGGCTCTAACTCTTCCAATCCATCTTCATTCTTTCCTTCCCTCTTTTTTTCAGTTAACCATCACAGCTATCTTTTGTCTTCCATATGACATGAACCAGCCATCAGCTAATTTTATTTCATCATTTTAATTTATTCATATACTCTACTTTTGTTTTTCCTCATCCATGTTTTTTGTGCAGAGTTCACATGAGACTCTGGACATAGTGGAGGAGAAGAAGCAGGCAGAGTTTGGGATAGAAGAAACACTAGTCGTAGACGAAACCAACAAAGGGAAAATGCAAGTTGCCACTGATGCTGGGGAAACATGTAAGGTGGAGCACCTGTCAAAAAAGGACTCTTCATCATTGCCATCAGATAGTAGCAGCAGCAGCAGTAGTAGTGAGAGTGAGGATGAAGAGGTGGGAGAATACCAGCCACATCATAGGTCAATTGAGGAAGTCATCAGGGAAGAACAGGAAGAAGAAGAAGACATGAAAAGGAAAGAAAACGAAGAAAAAACGCAGCATGTGGAAACCACACCTGAAAGCAGTAAACTAAATGTACCAGTTGAGCACACACAAGTTACAGCTGAAGATTTGGTCCAGGAAAATACAGTTACTGTAGCTACAGAGCAGAAGAATTTGTCAGAGCAAATTAAGCAAGATTTAGGTGAAGAAAAAGAGGAGGAACAGCTCAAACTCAATGGAGATGTGTCTCATGTTGACATTGATGTTGCACCACAATTAATTTGTTGTTCTGAGGTAAATGGTAGAACAGTATGACAACTAGATTAAGCAGAGATATTTCTTGGGGTGAAAATATACCTGCCTTTCTTCTTCTCCTATTCCTCCACATCTTCTGGCATCCAACAAGATTCAGATCATTTGGAAGGGGAAACCATTGATGAGCAGTGAAATTCTGTCTCCTTCAGTTATGGTTTCTGATTTTTTGCTAGAACTGAGTGAAAATCACCAGTAAAGGCAAACCTTCCGAAGACTGAGATCTCTTTTTTTTTTTTTAATCTCCTCTTTATTTTATATGCACATACATAATGTGTATTTATTATTTACATGTTTCAAATGTTTTAAGTCTTGTCTTGTCTATTTGTCAACTGTTTTTGACAAGTCCATGACATGTAATTGTGATTGGAAAACTATTGCAAATTCAAATTAGAAAGCACCCGTCACAAATTTTTGTTCCTTTCCCCATAATTACTCACCTGCTTTTCTTGCCTTTTTTTCCCTCCTTTGATAAAACCTTGCAGATTTGTAGGCTAGAATATGTATGGCTAGAAATTGCACAGGTGAGAGCACTGCGCTGTTAAGGGGAGAGGCTCACATCACAATGTTTCTGTGAAGTCTTCTAGTTCAGTAGATACTGAGGAAGTATGCTTGGGTTCCTGTCACAACCAGTTGTTTTAATCCAAACAAGGTTAAAGAGTTCATTACTGGGCAAATTATAAAGAAGTAGAAGGGGGAAAAAATGAAATGCAGGAATGTATGTCTTTGTAAATTTGTCATGACCTTCTGCCTAGTTTTTCAATAATTCAGTGGGTTTTTTGTATTCTCTACCTGCTTGTTCTTGTAATGGTGGCAATTTTTTTTCCTCTACTTCTATATCCGAACAACTCGTATTCTTTCTTTTGTTGTCTCTTCCATACACAGCTGCTCTGATTAATGACATGAAAGAACTAGTTTATTAGACTTAAAATTGGCAAGCACCCACACTTCCTAAAAACATAGATAGCTTGGAGGAAGGGGAGAAGGGCTGCTGTGTGTGCAAGCGTGGAAGGATTTTGGGGTTTTTTTCTAGGCTTTATCCCATGTGTATCCAAAATCAATATAAGCAGCTGATGCATCTAGAAAAATATCAAAAGGCTTTAGTTCTTAAATATAATTAAAATCTGCTCCAATATGATGTCATGAATTCATTAGCTTACAGACCCCAGGTTAATTGCTTTGTTTGTGATATTGCAGAGAACACCACTAGCTAACTCTAAATTGCTGAAGTGGCTTTTTATGATTGCTCTTCAAAATAAATCATTGACTTAGAGAAATGTCATTAAATTTAGACTGCTTAAAATCCAGTTTTCGAAAGATTTTCTTTTCCAGAAGTAGTACATATTAAAAAGTTAAACTTTTACAGAATTTCTAGTCCTGATTTGCAGACTGAGGCATGATAGGTATTTTCCTAGATTAGTTCTAATATGAATATCATCTATCTGAGCTAACTATCAATTTCTTTACGCAAACTAAGATTTTTACTATTTTTTGTAGTGGTGCTTTTACACATTTTCAATATGTGTGTTGCAGCTTTGTTTTAGAAATTGCTCTTTGATATGTACTGTTGGCTGAAACACTGATCTTTGACGAGGTTATTAGGTGATTAAATTTTCCTTCAATGTTATTGATATACTAGAGGGCTGATGTATTAATCTTCATTTCATTTTGCTTATTTACTGCATGCTTTTTATATGGGAACTCAGTCAAATACTTATCTTACTGTTATGTTTTTCCTGAGCTTTTGGTTGTGATTACTTGGTCCACTTTACAAACCTTCTTTTGTCTTTTGAATTGATTGCTTATTTCTTGCATCACAGCCTCCAGTAGTGAAAACAGAGATGGTAACAATTTCAGATGCTACACAGAGAACTGAAATCTCCACTAAAGAAATTCCAATTGTTCAAACAGAAACTAAAACTATCACATATGAATCTTCACAGGTATGGTGACTGATTTGCTATATTGTTTGCAATCTTATTTTTATTCCAGTCACATGGATCAAAGTAGATAATGTCCAAAAATGCTTTTCAAAGACACATACTTTTTTCTAGCTGATAAGAATATACATTGGCTATGAATTAGGTATGTGAAATGTGACAAAACCATATTACTTCAGAATTGCTAATTTTCTATATAAAGATTTAGTTGTCCTCTACAAAAGTATAACTCACTTTAATCCAGTTTTGGAAACTTGATTAAAATACCTCATTGCTTCTGAAAGGAGCGTGTAACTGTGATCATGAATTTTCCCACAGGAATGAGCCATAATAATAACCTTACATGACTCTGTAAACTTGGATGGCTTCTATTTAGATTTCAGTTCTAGCCGAATTAAAGAATGTGTTTAATAAGAAAACTAGCCTTTTCTCTTGTGGGAACAAAGTTTTTTAAATGCCAAAGAACAAAAATACAATTTCTTTTTTCTTACAGCTTGATGGCAATGCTGGTGGTGATACCGGCGTGCTGGTGAGTGCACAGACAATTACATCAGAGTCCGTTTCTACTACCACAACTACACACATCACAAAGGTAAAATATATCTAATGTCTTTCTTAACTAAAAAAGACACCAGACCCTCAAAACACAATTTTGCATGAAATATATCTGCTAATTCATTGAGAAAAAGTAACTTGAAATGGGAGGGATTCGTTCCAGGTGTGTGTGAGAGTTAATCTTTCTGTACGCAGATTTTGTAGACAGAAGCCCTAATGAATAAGCAGGAATATCTGGGAACAGGATAGGGGAAGGGTGAAAAATATGATTAGTGGATTTTTAGCAGTTCATATAGGTCTTATTTTCAGCATTTGACAAATAATTATGTAACTAAATTTTTGCTGATTCAGTCCTGTCATCATTTACTGATATGCTACAGAATCTTTACTAATGTAACTAATTTGTCTGAAGTCCACAGGAGCCCTGCTAATGGCACAGTGACGAACTGAAACAATGTTTTCCCAAACTTTGTGTTGTCATCCTTGTGCTGCTAGGTATAGGGTATATTTAAAAGCAGATCATTCTGCTAGATTCCTTTGGAAGCGTATTTGGATGCTGAACTATTTGCTCTGCATTCCATGCTTGAAAAGGAAAGGAAAACTCAGTGTTAACAGGACATCACATTTGTTTCACATAAAATACGAAATGTGAAATGTTTCTTGCCAGAGTGTGTTAGAATTACGAAAGTGTGATGATGATTATTGTTATTGCTAATTTATGTAAATACTTGTCAAATTTTAGGCATGCCTATACAGCACAGTTTTCAACTCCTCTTTGAACTCTTAGCATCTTTTTCCAAGAAAATTACAGAAGCTTTGGTTAGGGTAAAGCAAAATGGTAGAGGGAAACATAAATTGTGAACTCAGGATTCCCCCCCAAGACACAGAAGTTTTGCATGACAGAATAGAACAATAATTCACTTCTTACTGGATATATTTTCTAAAGATTGAAATGTTCTGAAGATTGAAAGTTGTATGCACAAAATGACAGTGGAAGGATAATTTCGGAAAGTGAGTCACATGAAATAAAATAAGCTCAGAATTGAAAATGCATATGTTTTGTTATACAGACCAGTCAACAGATCCTTTTCAGACTCCTGCTCCCTTTTGGAATCATTAAGCCACACCATTTTAGGAAAAAAATCTTTATTCAGTGAATTGACCCGCAGTTTTGACAGGAAGTGTACATTTGCTTGTCAAGTTCAGATGTCAAATAACCTTGCTTCTTGGAAGGAACAGTTAAAGAAAATGGCTTCAGTCTTGTCTTCTACTGAAAAATTACTGGGATTACCACGATGCAGTAGATTCTTACCTTTTTTGAATTGATGATAAACAGTCAGGGACAAGATTGTTTGAATTTTTTAACTTAACTTACTATTTTATGTCCCCAACTTTTCATTACTGATAAAGGGACCTGCCAAAATAGTTTCAACATTCTAATGGTGTTCTTAACAGAGTCATCTTGACTGTTCTCTAGTATGGTCAGTGTATCTTAAGTAGTAGTTTATTCTTTGCTCATGCACAGGCTGATTTAAAAGGCAAAGAATGTTATTTCTGTGAGAATTTTTTTGTAAGTTAAAGTGTTTTAATCTTTAGAATAAGAAATGAAGAAAAAAAAGCCAAAAGTGTTCAGCAGTGGAAAATATGTTGAAAATATCTGATGAAGGTCTTTGAACGGCAGAATTACCAGAAAAAAATTACCAGAAAACCAGTTATGGTTTTCAGTTATCTTTGTTTTTAATGGCATAGAATTATGACTGAGGAGAGGCCCATGATAGATGGGTTGAAATCAAAGAAAAGGCTCCTGAAATTTCCATGTTGCCAGATTTATGTGGTGAAAGAAGCTGGAATTTGTTTGCCTAACATGGGCTCCATGTAACAGAAGTAATTCTCTATTGCTTGATTTTTATCAAGGCTAGCGGTTGCTAGACGGGGACCAACTGCGTAGCTGGAAAAGGAAAGGATGATTCAGCACTGAACACATTTACTACTAATCGCAATTCAGACACAGAAATCTGTTTGCTTCAGTGCAACAGAAAAGAGTGCTTTGTGGAAATATGGAGTAATTACAGGGCTGTTTTCTTGGGTTTTTTTGTTTTTGCCATCTGTAGATGGTAAAAGGTGGAGTATCAGAAACAAGAATTGAGAAGCGCATTGTCATTACTGGAGATGCAGATATTGACCATGATGAGGTGAGTATGCAAACTTACCACTTAAAATGTGTGAGATCCAGATCATGTATCAGAAATCTGAAGTAACAGAAAGGTAGAAAAATTGAATAAAAGGATATAGAAAGACTCTGAGACTGTTAATTGTGGCATAGTTATTAAGAAGTCGTGTTTTGCAAATAAGAAGCCTTTTGAATATATGTGAAAGAAAAACAGCATTTGTAAATTTGCATCACAGGTCATGTGAATGGATTTTTACTATTTTTAAAGGGATTACTCTTTTTGGAAGAGACCTATTTTATTTAGTGCAGCTTTTGCATTGGGAGGAAAAGCATTACTGAAATAATCTTATTTTGATACGCTAATCTGGATAGATGGGAGTCTCTACTGCATTGTATCAGCAACATCTGAATGCAGCATTCATTTCAGCTGGAAGCTTTGATATACGTTAAAATATAAACTGCTCGATTTAAAAATTAAGTTTTGGCCAGTATTTGTAGAATTATGTGTAACAAAAGTAATTGTTGATCTGCTGAAATTGTATGTACCTTTCATCTCCATCAGTACTAAATCAGTATTTTACAATGTCTTAGAAACTACAGTTAAAATCACTTGCATGTGCCAAGTTATTAAGGCTGAATTTGAGCAGTACACAGGAAAGTACTTGAGAAAACTTAATTATCTGGCCTTTGTAGTGATGATTACACAGGGTTTGGTTTTTTTTTTCATCTAAGAGACTATAGTAACAAAGGCAATCAACAGTCATTGGATAATACAAATGGAAAAGCCTACCTTGCAGTGAATCCGTTTCTAACTTCATGAAGGCTTCACAAATCAGCATAACAGGGTTTAATTTGATTTATGAATTGTAATATATTGGAGAGTTCTTCAGGAATTTATTTTCACGTTTTGATTTGCATCCAGAAAGGGTCTTTTGACAAGTTGAATCTTTTCTTGAAATTCGTAAGACAGGGCTGTTTAGCATCAGGCATGGATGGCTCTTGTTTGCCTTGACACATGTTCAGGGCACTTCAGATGTCTGGAAAGGTCACAAAATAGCTTTAGTATACCAGCCAATTCTCAAAGGCCTTCTTTAATATGAGATAAGTGAATAACGAAGAAAAAAATTAAATTATAAAGAAGGAAGTTCAAAATATAGTTTTAATCGCTAAAGCTTAAAAGCGCAGTGAGCAGCTTTAAGAGATCTAAGAAATATCTACCACTTTTTCTTAAGTGAATGTGGAGCTTCTTAAATGCCCAAAGAACATGCTGGATGTTTTTTATTTTGTTTTTTAGCTCCCTATATCACTAAAACAAGTTTTCAATATGAAAATGATATTTCAATTTGGAGTTTCAGAATACAAATGTTTGTATTACTTGTTGTAATTTAACAGTTAGAGACTTAGGACTTTTTCATTGTTTTTGGTTTGATTGTAAACAAGCAGCAAACATCACTATTGTACCAATGCACATCATGTGTCCTGTACATATTCCCTTAATAGGATTTCAAATTCAGTGTCACATAATAGGGTGCTTAATGTTGGTGTTTTCAATCTCTCTTCAGAGTTAGTTATTTCTTCTCTCACTTAATAGCTGTAGCTTGCTCAGGAAATAGTCACTCTTCTAAATTGAGATAAACTTTTTTTTTGCATTATATTTTTTTTGCTCCTTCTAGTGTTTTTGGGGTTTTTTTAGCTTTATTTGGTGCTAAGGTGAACAGATGAACTTTTGCCTCTGAATGCCTTCCCATGTCTTCTATTTTTTTATGTTAGGTTCCAGCAGTAACACAGCTCAATAAAATAAGATGTGTAGATCAGGGCAAGAAAGAGAAGGTTCCAGGTGCTATTTCACCTGTGATGATTCAAAGGGAGCTCTTATGTGGTTGACTGTGATGTAGAATAAAATACTACATTTCAGTTGGAAGAAACATAGGGTAGTCATCTAACCCAACTGGCTACATTGGTACTGCTCTTAAGATGATAAAATTTCTCAGAATGGGGAGGAGGGATTATAAGAAACTGCATAATACTTACATTTCCACTTCCCTGAATTAAGGTAGGGAAATTTCTCTAAAACTAGTGCAAGGAGAAAAATGAGATTCTTGTGTTGAGAAAGGAATTTCTGTTATGATCCTATTCCAGAGTTTCAGTACCATACTTTCAAAGTATTTGGAATTTTGAACAGTATTTCTGTTTTGTTCAGAAAACTGAAGGGCACTCTTATTTTTCTGTACTGTCTGATATTCTTGTTAAGGCATTATTAGCTCTTTTGCAGAAGTTCAAAAACATCTGGGTTATAAGAATTCTTTTTTCTCCTGAGATGAGCTAGAAAGTTATCTTACAACTTTATGGTTATTTGTTACCTCCTGGAAATCTTGGTAAATTTTTAGGCTGGTGGTTTTTTTTCTTTTCCTTTTGTTTGGGTTTTGTGTTTTGTGTGTTGGTTTTGGCTTTGGTTGTTTTTTTTACCCTTGATCCTTCTCAAGTTCAGGAATTTACCGTTCTGAAAAATTATAACCAAATTTTCTGAAGCTACTCTCCCATTCTCTGGCCCCCCCCATCAATGTCCTTTTGGTGTTGTGAAGTTCCATATTTCAAATACATTTGCAGGCCCTGGCACAGGCAATCAAAGAAGCCAAAGAACAGCACCCTGACATGTCTGTGACAAGAGTGGTGGTGCACAAAGAAACTGAACTTGCTGAGGAAGATGAAGACTAAAATCAAAAATGCCCTCAAGCAAATACTTCAGGTAAGCTTATGTATATAATTAACATAAGAAAATGCAGCATCAGTTTTCTGTTGCATTCATGTCTTTCAGCTGAAAAATATGGGGCATCTTTAAAACAGGCATTCATGAAAGGGTGAGTTGAAAGAGGTGCTAATAGAAGACTATTAGTGTAAGAATTTTGATCTTAGGTATAATCTGACATTTATTGTTGCAAATGTTCCTATATATGTCTTCCAGTTTTGTCACAGTACTCTCATGGCATTTTCTACAATGTTTGGTCAAGTTGTTATAGTTTATATTGAAGTGAGTTTGAGCTATTTCTGCAAAATATGAAAGATGTGTCACAGTTTTCTGTTTACCTCCACATTTATAGTTCTTGCCTAACATTTTGCTTGTTTAGTGGGAAGACTTTGTAGTTTCCAGTAGTGAAAGGACACATTTGGATATTTGCGTTTAGTCAGCTAATTCTTAATCCTAAACACGCTGAAATTTTTGGCCTTTTATCATTTTCCTGGGCAAGAAGGTAAATGCATTGGAAGCTCAAGTTTTAAAACCTTTTATCAGTTGAAAAAGCTATTTGAAGTAATGTTAGTTTATTAGGCCCTCCTTTCTAGATAGAAAAAGAAAATAAAGAAGGAAAAAATCCACAATACAGCTCTGCTTCATGTATTCCATAGAAAGATCAGGATGAGCACTGAATAAATCTGCTCTTGCACTTGTTAGAGGCTAATGTCTTAAAGCTCAGTAACCATTTGGGGCTGTAAAGCTTCAGATTTCCTTTGCTTGCCGTGCTGTTAGTATGAGATTCAAGCTTCAGTTTTTTTCAAACTTGATGACTTTGTTGATGGTAGGTTAAGATTCAAGAAAAAGGTTTTGTGTGGAAGTGTTAAATACCAATGGGAGAGATTTATAAAGAAATGGAGTTTAAAAACCAGTGGTTTAAGCCTTCATTAGGAGACCTCTGATTTTTCACTGATCAGTCTCTGTATTTAGCTAGAAGAGCAGCAATGTTATTGGCACATCTCAAGAAGGAAAATTGTTTTAGTACAACTTAGAGCTTTTATTATGCCCTTTGATCAATGTTATTGTAGGGGGAGACAAGGTAAAATAAATATATGTTTTAAAGAAATTAGAGTGTTCATGATTCTTATTTCCTGGTTCAGTATTTTATACAGTGGTGGTTGTTGCCCATGGACAAGAGACTTCTATGTCCTGTGCTGGCAGGCATTCCCTTAGTATTGAATAAAATTCTTTACCTGAGGAAACTACCTTTTGTAAATTTCAACCTGCAGCTTTAGCAGACTTGAGCACCGTCATGAAGTGCCAGGAATATATGAAAAATGAGGCACTTGACTTGATTCCAAATTTGGTGTAAGCTACTAGAGAGGAGGATGTTTTTCACATAATCCTGATAATTTGTCATGTTAAAAAGATCCATTTTATTCCTGTGCCTGAACCTTCCTAAGAGCTGAAGATTTCACTGTCGAGTATCACTTCTGGGATCCAGAAGAGAAAAGATTCAGATATTGGTTGAGAGGATATGAAGTGTGTCTATTGAATGCTGTTCCATGAAGGATGACCGTTATTGAGGAATTAGACTCTTCCTGAGCTAGTCTGATCACAGATGCATATTTTCAGCTGAAAGACATAGACTAAAGCCATAGTTTATTTAATCTACCTACAAGTGTCTCTTTTCTTAACATCTGGGTAGTAGTGGGGGTGCCTGTGTGTGGCTGAGGGAGGGGAAAGCTAACATTGCTAGCTGTTGACATGGTCAGTTAAGAGACTGCCTGTGGTGGGGTATTGGGGTGAGAGCTTTTCTCATCTGCAGGCAGAATTGTTGGATTTCATCACTGAACACGTAACTCTTCTGAGAGTTTGTCCTGAACTCCTACTGTGTGCACTACTGCATAGAGCAGCAATGTCAAATGCTGTGGAGAATATGAGGATAAGAATAAGATGTCTGCCCTCTGCCTGCAGACATAAACTTTATCCACCTTCTCTGTAAAAGTGGTTCTACTTGCATTTCCTGACCTCATACAGATTGTGCTAGAACTACAATGTTTATTTGGATTGTGTGTTTAGACAGTATCTTCTGGCCAGTTTCTCTCTGAGCTTCTCAGCATGTAAATTGACGTGTTTGAGCTGCCCCCAGGAAATTTCTTCAGATTTGGTCAGGTTATTGTGTGTTTGAAACAGAAATGAGTAATTTTTGTTCATAAATGTTCAAATCAGGAGAAAACATGGATCATATTCAGAAGTGCTAGGTCAACACTCACTTGGATATTAATGTTATAGCATTAATACTTTTAAAAATCATTTTCCCATTAGATAATGGTAGAAATTCTAAACAACAGTGGAGGTGGGGGTTGATTGTGAGGCATGGGGGGAAAAACACAGATCTCTGTTTTTTCATGGTACCTTTGGATTTGTTTCGTGGCTTTGTTGCTTAGTGACACTGAAAATGAGTATAACATGTGTGCTCCAGATTTGCTTTGAAAGCACAGGAGAGAACAGGAACCTGTATTGAACTGTGAGATAGGGGGTTGTCAGTGAGTCCCTACATCACATGAATGTTCTAGAAGGCTTGGAAAAATGCACATTACTTTTGTGAGAGCTGTTTGCATTAAGGAGAATGCCTGTGCTCTGGGTGATTTCACTGATCCCTTGGTACACAGCAACGTTAAACATGCACACTCAAACCACTCCTCACATATTTTCAGCAGTTCCATCACAGGATCTAAGGTAGAAAGATACACTGAGACAGCAGAACAGATGGTTTGGATTTGAAAGGTTTTGCTATTATATGTGCTACCCCCACATGTTGCATTTACTATTAATCAGTGTGAATTTAAAGGTCCTGGGAGCAGGAATTGCCTCTTCTCTTGTATGTGTGTAGAATGTGCCAGCTTCTTCATCCTTAATCCAGAATCAGTGTTCAACAGAATCTATCCCATAGGAGTAATTACATCTTTCTAGAAGAGGTTGTCTCATAGGAGAGAAAGTTATCTTGGCACGTTTGCACCTCATTTCTACATTAGTGTTCAGCTGCAAAGTTGATTCCATTCATTTATCAAATATTTAACTATTTTGTAAAAATTTTATTTGGGGGAAAAAAGCATTCAAAGAATTCCTTCCATTGGCTGAGGTGTTTTTGAATTTTGGAAACATATACATTGTGGAATGGTTGTTTGCAAAGTACCAGAGTGTGTCAGATGTTCTTGTCTGTGTTTGCCAGTTGCTTTACAGGCTCATGGTCTGTAATGCTTGTGTGAGAGCAAAAGAGGACATTTCTCTGTGCTGCTTTTGTGTCAGACCTAGAGACTTGTTTGACTGATGATGCTTTTCAGTTAAACTTTAGGGAAAACAGTGGTCTATACAAAAGGAAGCCACCTGAAGTGCCTTGAGTGTCTGTCAAGAGCCCTTGGCTCTCCTGTGCTTAGGCAATGGACTCATGCAATAAATTTTGTGTTGTTATTTCTGAGGTGATGAAAGCTCTGATGACTGTAGCAATATCCTTTGTGTAGACTTGTTTCTTCTAATAAAAAAAATACTGCATTCTGATTCTGAGGGATTGCTGGATTGAACAAGAACCTTCCTTTTTTATTTATGCTTTGTGTTGTAGTTTAAAATTTTTAGTAAACTGTGCAAGCGGCCATAATTAAAATTACATGAGAATTTTGGGACGGGAAAAATGCTCTAAAGCAAGATGAGTACTTGGAGAAAGTGTAGTACTGTTTGCCTAATGTTTGAAGGGGATTTTAGTCAATACAACATTGTTTTTATGAAATAACCTTCTCTTCCTGTGAAAAAACCCAAAGAACCCTGCACAAAGAAAGTTGATTTCTGACTCTGATGTGACATTCATGTAGTATATGTTACAAATGCTTATGTAACCTTCCACCTCATTTTTTCTTCCAGAAATAAAAATGATAACTGACCACGAAGAACTGTAATCATTCCAAGTCGTCACTACTCCACTGAGTCCACCAGGCCTAGCAATGATGACCAGAAGTTCATGACTTAAATGCCAATACCAAACTCCATTTTAACGTCTTTGGTCTATATTCCCTTACAATCTTTCTTGTTTATTTTTATAACCACTTCTTAACAATCTTAGAGAATTTTTTAAAAATGAAGTTTTAGAGGGTATGATCTTCTTTTGCACATATACTTGTATTTTTGAAACCAATTATTAATTATATGAAAGTGAACAAAAGAAGTCTTGAAAGCATTGTTCACTGGAGCAGGTGGTAATTGTGCAGGAAGGAGAATCTTTACTAATTTAGATATAGTTTTTTTCAAATATTTCAAGTGAAATCTCTTACTGGAGTAATTTACAGATTTTTTTTTTCAGATTATTTGGGTAAATATATGATATCACATAACGAAGTTTTTTATAAAAATAAAACATTTGCTAAAATTTGAAAAAATATATTTCTTTGAATAAATTTTATACTGTATCTCTGTAACTCTTTCTGTTCTAAGGTTCTCCTCTCTGTGGAGCAGAGATGGTGTGGCAGTCTGTAGAGGAGAAGGAGTTGCAGACACATTTCTTCTGACTGAGCACTGTGTTCTTTTTGCACTTTGGTGCCAATGCTCAACTTTTTGCAGACTTTTTGCTGTCTGCAGCATTCCAGATAAGGAAAGAAGGAAGAACAAAATACCTTTCTCTTTTTCCAACAAGAGATGATCTAGGCAGCTTAAAACCGTAGTGCTTTTTTTCTTACTGTGTCCCAATTTCAATACTTCCATTATTTGAATACATGTATAGAATGCTTGCTTGCTATTAAACCTCACTGTGTCTCCATGTTAGAACTGACATTTCTGTTAAAGAGAAGGTATATGTTTCACATGCTTCCTCTAATGGTTAATGCAGGTTTTTGGGATACTGAATAAAAGGTGTAAGATGGACTCCATTAATAAAATAATAAAGAGAGTACCATCAGTTGATACTGCCATGGCAAAAACCTGTTAATTATATTGGGGTTTATTTTTAATTTGTTCTTGCAGGGGGGGTTGTTTGTTTGGGGTTTTTTTTGCTGTTGACTCTGTGTATAGTTAAAATGCCAAATTAGATTTATAGTAGCTTGAAGTTGTATTAAGTGATATTTTGCTTTCTGTAATTCTGTTATAAAATAAAGTTGTTTATTCTCTGTATGACTTTTGGCACTCGGACATAAGCTTGGAGGATATTTAAAGTGAGCAGATTACTTCTGAGAACTGCAATTCTAGAAGTCACAGAACCTTAAAAACAGGGATTAGTGCAAGAGGTCTGCAGGACTGCCAGAAAGGTGGTACGATTGCCTGGTACTTCAGTACCAGGGTTTTTTAAACATCTTCCAATAAACGTCCTGATTTCTGTAGTTTAGAGAAAAATTTTTCAGTTGCCAAAACAGAGGAGATTTGAACATCACAGTGGAAGTTAAAATGCCCCTCAGTCTGCAAGTGTTTCTACTGAGTTTGTTGAGTTAGGATCTACTGTGGTTTTCAGATAACAAAACAAATTATAAAACTTCTCACTACATTCTTCTTCACTTCTGAGTAACGTATTTTTGGTGCTATTCTCAGTTTAGATGACTGCCATCTGTCAGCATGCTTGTGTAACAGAAGCTCTTGTTAGCTTTGGCTGTGCGTAGTTTGAATAACATAAGACAACAGTAACAGAGATGTTAATTTCTGTACATACGTAGTCATTCTCAGTTGCCTCCACTTTACCTGGAAAATTAGCAGATAACAACAGTCTTGCCTGCTTTCCTTCTAAACCAGAGATACTCTGCCTTTCAGAAAGGGGAAGAGAACCCCATCCAGCCTGATAACAAAACACTGCCACAACACTGCTTGAGTAGGAAGATTGTCAAAGAAATGGCAAGTTTGGGATATGTAAGTGTAGGTCAAAATGGACACATATGCATTTAGAAGGATGTCTCAGTGGATTTTTCCTACTAAAGCGTAAGAAAAAGCTATAGAAAAATCTTTAAGGTATTTTTGATATGGTGTGGTATGAGTTGCAGGTCTCATTTGATGGGAGGAAAGCTTATTACTTGAACTCATTGATTTGGATTGGTCTGATTAGTTAGACACTAGATCAATATGGGTTTAATTGCAATTGTATTTAATCCTTAAAACTGCAAATATAATATTCTTGAAACAGTATTTTCACTGAGCTATTTCTTCAAATACTAATAAAACCTTTTGTCAGCAAAAAAATAATAGTATTTTCCGGTCAGCATAGTTTGTGCATAGCTGTCACTTGCACTGATTAAACGTGTACTAATTAAACAGCCATTGTCATGCAGAAAAACATAAGCCCTAAGTGTGATCAGTCCTAAAAATAGTCAAGTTTTGCAGTAATTATTCCAATGTTCTGAAATATAGTGCAATTCTGATGAGTTTTCATTGTTACTTTTTTATAAATGATACATCTACAGCAAAAACTACAACATACGAAAGAAGAAATTGTTCTCAAGGCACTTCACAAGCCAGCTTTATAATACATGGGCAATTTCAAATACAATTACAGACCCATTTTCCAGTAATTAATTCAGCTTAAATACTTAGAAAAGTGAGTCATGTGGGTCTTACACAAAAACACTTAATACATCTTCCTTTTTAGTAATGATAACCTAAGGGTTCATAATAAATGTTGGACTTGTTCTACAGATTGTTTCCTAGATATAGGTTTTGTAAAGGGCAAGCATATAACTCCTAAACAAAAGATTTATTGTTCAAAGCAGTGAGCAACTATGGTACAAAGTGTTTCTTGAAGTATTCTTCTATTTGACAATTAAGCTGAATAGCAACTTTTAGTTTGGCCACAGAAGACATCAAGCAAATGGAATAAAATAAATACTGAATTGACTACTAACTCAACCCTCCCAGATCTCTGTCTCTGAGGTTACTGGTATTTGCCTTGGGGTGTGTGTAAGTATAATTACTATACTAGAAAGTAGTACTTTCCCAAATATTCCAGCCTTGAGTAATTTTCAAAGACCTAAGGGTCTATCAGTCTTTTATATTTATCTGCTTCTGGATGTTTGGCTAATTGCTTTTAAAAAAATTTCCTCTGGAAGGCATTTTAACTGTTCTGAGTGTCTTAAGGAAAAAGAGAACCAAAACCACCCTTTGTGTCTTTTGAAACTGCTCCTGTTATAACTTCCTTGGACAGCATCACTGCAGATGCTGGAATAGACAACTAACAATCCCTCTCTTCAGTTGTTCCGCAGCCAAAAGTGATTTCACAATCTTTTATCATTTTGCCGTCTTTCTCTGTACCTTTCCACCTTAGAGTGGTGAGACTTTAAATTTTGTTCTGGGAAGCGAAGGGGAAGCAGAAGGTTTTAAATGAGCTTGCTGGTTGTAGATTGAGCAGAGTCATAACTTCACATTGTTGCTGGAGACAGGAAGAGAGAGTACTCAGTGAGAGCAGTAATTGAAAATAAGTTATTTCCTTGTACTCACTCTCTTCATATATATTTAGATAATGCTTGTATAATTTATCTAGACAAATATTTAGTCCTATGGTATTACTTAAAAACATATTTTTCCTTTTTGAAGGAATTACATAGGATATGTTTATGTGATTCATGCCAGCAGCATGAAAACATCTTTCTTGATACTGTTCAGTAATGGAACTGAAAACAGCAAGGCCTGAGAATTTTCATTTCATGTTGCTAAGTTGTGTATGTCAGATCCTCCTACATGTTAGCAGTTAAAGCTCAATAAGTATATGTAGTGTTTTCAATATCCATACCAGCATTTTACAGTGAAGTGATGTTTAACAGTGTTACCACTTCTTGACATTTCAAATCTCCCCATTCCCAGGTACACTGGAATTAACAAAATCCATGTTCATTCTGTATTTTTACATGTGGTCCTGGCCAGTCTTTTCTTGGGCACTGAGAGAGTAAGTGTTTGGGCTTGTATATGTTACAATTTCTTTAGCATCTGATCGATATCCCAAATCACTGCTCTAAGAAGGCAGCATGCTTCTTAAACGTAGAAAGTAAATTCTTTGCAGCCACGATCTCAGCTTTCCTGCAAAAGATTATGTTTGCAATTGCAAACAATAGGCTCATCACCTGTGCCTTTTCTGTGTTGTTTGCATAGATGTAAACCAGTGTGATGAATTATGTCTTTTTAAAATTGAGTAGTATTAAAAGGGAGAGGACTGTAAAGGTACT
Organism: Grantiella picta; assembly: GCA_013397955.1. Classification (NCBI taxonomy): domain Eukaryota; kingdom Metazoa; phylum Chordata; class Aves; order Passeriformes; family Meliphagidae; genus Grantiella; species Grantiella picta. The sequence goes on along the minus strand of VZRM01004125.1, from coordinate 343,387 downwards.
TGCTATTTAAATTATGTTTTCTCCACATTAGTATTTCTATAAAATTATTCCAAGGAATTATTAAAAGCCTGTGAGAATTGAACCTGTGCAAACCACACACAATCTCAGAACAGGACATTATCCACTCTGTTCTTGTAGGATGGTTAATGACAAACAGCTTTAATGAGAGGTAGTTGCAGACAATAATCACTAGCAGACAGGAACAGTAAACACTGAGGACAGTAATGATAGTCACTTCTTATTCCTCACCAGTTTGGGCTTAAACTTGAGAGTCAGGATCAGAGAAACTAAAAGACAACAGAACTTGCAAACAATTTGAGTTGCATTTCTGTGGGCCATCTGCCACAATCAATCTGAGATGCACTAAAAATTGTGCATCTACAGCTGGGGGAGAGTGGGGCGAAGATTTTTTTTTTTTAATTGTGTGTCAGTTGATACACAAAAAAGATAGCTCTGTGCTTATGCAGTTTTTTATTTGAAAAATTCATCCATTTGTCCTTAAAGGAGAATAATAGCTGTTTTACAGAATACTGACTCAAATCATTTTGTGGTTTCAAAATTTGGCATTGTCAGTCAGCAGAGAGAAGTCCTTTTGTTTCCCTTTACTATTAGAATTTGCTTCCGAATTCTATGAAAAGGATACTTTACAAAACCTACAATCTTTCCCAAAGTGTGCAAGCTAATAAAAAAATGTCAGTTCCCCTTCAAAACCCTTTTCAATTTCCCAGATGTCGGTGCTTGATATGAACACGTTATTCATGCATCTCGATTTAATGAGGCTGCCTGCCTTGAATGTGCCAGCTCAGCTCTCTCAGGAGCTTGTTATGGAGCTTTCTCCTTGGTAGGCCAGGGAAGGGCTGGTGAGGAAGGCACTGTACCTCCCCCCAAATCCTGTGTCACGCAAGGGAACCATTGCAGGAGGTCTCTGGTCTCTGCTGAGCTGTGCAAAGTGCCGCTTAGAGCTTACAAGAACTCCTTGGATGGTGACAGCTGTTCCATTAGGGTGGCACAGCACGAAACCTCTCTAGTTTTGTTTTCCTCTGTGGTATTTATTTACAGCTGGTTATTGCTAAACCTGCAGCACTGAGCACTGGGTTTAAGCTTGCTTCCTGAGACGTGAGCTCCCTTAAATGTCTTTGAGTTCTTGTATTTGTTTTCCCTTTGTCTGGATCTCTTGGGTTTCTTCCACTGGCCACGGTGATTCAGGAAGGCATTCCTGGGGTCTTGTGCTATGTCCATTTCCTCATCAACTGAAAAATAATCCAAACAACACAGAAATTCCTTAAGAATATACTGCTTTCTTATGGTGAGATTTTATAAAAGAGCTGGCATATATTAAGAACTACTCTTGTTAAGGTGAAGATGTCTAAGTAGCACACTGGTATTAGTTTTCCCATGCTCCTAGAAAAAAGTCTTCTGAGTGTGAGACTGCGGCTGTTACCATGCCCAGTGAAGCTCTAACACAAATTATTGGCATCAGCAGAAATGCTTTATTTTCATTTGCCTCCACAGCTTTCAATCAGAGTAAAACCCTTAAACAACAACCGAGTGTGTAGTTAGCTTATACAGGCAATTATGTTCTACTTTACTGTGGCTGTCCTGTGAGAACATCAACCTGGCGTTATCCTCCTAATGCTGCCTGTGGTACAGAGAGACCAGAAAAATGCTTGCTGCCCACATAACTGGACATCTTCAGAACACAGTGCTGTGTGGAGGTTGAAGGTTATTTGAAGAAGGCTGGAAAAACAGAAAATTAAAAAAAAACAACAACCCACCCTGTTGTCATTGGTAATTGTTGTTGAAATATGTGTTGTTTTGTTACATGACTGATGACTCATTATAAGGTATTTATAAGGTATTTATATATTAATATATTTATGCAGATCCTCTTTATTGCTGCACAGAGAACAACGCTTATTTAATGAAGCAAGATAGCCTTGATTTGATTAATGACAAGTTCTCTCCTCTTTTCTTTTGTTTTTCTTCTTTGTTTTTTTTTTTTCAAAAAAGAGATCTAAGGAAATAGGCAGCTGAAACCTGCTGAATTTCTGATATTCTGTAGGAGAGCTGGCATTTGAAGGAGTCTGTTCTCAGGCTTATCTGTGGCTGTTTCTTTCACTTGATGGTCTTAAGCTGAAGCTGGCTCTGCTTGCCTGTATGAGGAGAGCTGCTCAGGATATTTTGTGTAAGCTGGCTGGAGACCAAAACAGTAGGTTGAACTCTGACAGTCTCAGCTCAAGAAAATGAAGATCTTGGAGTCATTGGAATGCAATGCCCATGGTATTGAATAGACAGGAATTCATCTTGCATCCTCTTGAGTTTCTCCTTTCCTGAGGCATTGAAAAGCCAGATGATTCCCTTCAAGCATCCTTCTTGNTACAAACTGAGTTTCTCCTTTCCTGAGGCATTGAAAAGCCAGATGATTCCCTTCAAGCATCCTTCTTGGTTGTAAAAGAGAGAAGCACAGCAGCAATATTCCTTTGGCAAATTAGTCTGCCAACTACTTCATTCACCTCTCCCTTACACCCTTGACTGCTAATCTCAGAAAATTAAGGAAACTGCTGCTTGCTTAAACTCATTACAAATCCAAAGCTAAAATTTCTGTGCTTTAAGAGAACCAGGATTTAACATCTGGTACTGTAGATTATTTACAGACCTGCAGAAAGTGAAAAAAGTGAAAAAAATGAGTGCTGTGAAAAAAGGCAGGACAGTCTGTTTCAGCAGCTGATCATGCATCACGAATGCCAATGTCTGTGGGTTTTTTTCAGATGGGTTCATCTGGCTTAATGAAAGTATTGTCTGAACCTCAGTAAAATACCTGAACTGATAGGATGAGTAGCCCACCTGCTTCTTCTGGCTTCCTGCATCCTAGCTGGAATAGAAAAGCAGGAGCATCACAAGGTAACAGTGAGTTCAGTAGCAGCTCAGTATTATTTCATAATAACTAATGTGTGACTTAAACATCTGAGCACAGAGCTGATAATTTACTGAGAGGGAAAATCCCTGCTTTTATCTGAAGTCAAATGCAATAATATCACTAGCTTCCATTTCAACCACTTTAAAGAAAGAGCTGTCAGTACTTAGCCTTCCTATTCCCTCACAGATACTGAATTGCACAATGTATTGGCATTGCCAAGGACAGGTTTTGGTTGTTGTTTTATTAGCACGTGAAAAATCATCAGCACCTTGCTCTAAGGATAATCTGTAACGCAAGGCAAGGCTGGGTTAGCATGTGGAGGAAGTTTCCCTTGCAGATTAATTCAGCATCTGACAGCACATCTTGAGCAGGAAATGTTCAAGTTTTAGCAGCCTGAAGGTAACTTGAAGTGTGTACTCACATGCAAACAAACTCCCTTCCGCTGTTAAAGCCTGGCATCTAAACGCCTGGAGATGTTACACAGAACAGGAAGTTAATTTTACATTTCTGGCTACATATGACCTTTCTTATGTTAAGTGGCCCAATTTTCAGGATAGAGCAAAATGTGAGTGCACAAAGTACAGTGTTTGGCCTGGCATCTAAGTGAGATTTCTTTCCTAGCCTTGCACTGGTGGGTAAATCCTTCTCCTGTTGGGCTGATGCACACTGGACCAGCTCAGTGAGAAACCTCAGCTGATCTGCAGAGCCCTGTGGACAGGATTGATCTGTCTGCCCCAGCCAGATCCCTGCTAGAGCTGACACCTATAGTGGGAGAGTTGTGAAACATTGTCCCAGGCAGGATCCTCACCCAGCTATATCAAGAAGCATCTGAAATTTACAGAGAAATTCCAGGCTGTCCTCAGCTCTCCTGCCACTCCATATGGAGAAAAGGTTCAAAAGACAGATAATTTGAGGAGCAAGCTTAGCCCAGTGTCTGTGAGAGTGTTTTCAAAGGGCTGAAGAAACGAATGGTTGAGGCCTCTGATCTGAACATGCCCCAGTGCTGCCTTGGCAGCTGGAACCCTAAAACAAGAGCATGTGTGAATCTGCTGCTGCAGCTGGGACCCAAATGGGGAAGGCATGAAGATCATCCCATCAAGACTTGACAGTCTGTGGTACAGGATTTTCCTTTCTAAAAGAAATTCCCTGGCTGCTACAAATGTAGCCCAGTTGGTTTCTGTGAGCAGCCTCGATTCTCAGTATGTGTTACAATCACCGTGCATTTGCTTTGGGGTGGGTGTTTGTTTTGGTTTTACTCAGAAAATAGATTTTTGAAGTGAGTATAAGCTGGTTTTAAGATAGAAAAGGCAACATGGAAAATGTGCATTTAGGTCCAAAGTAAAAGCAAATACGTTCTTTTGAAAGAACACAGACGTACTCAAAATCCAGTTACTTATGGGGCATAACTGCTGCTACTTGTCTCACTGAAGACTTGCACAGTGTAAGCACAGAAGAAAATGATCTGTACTTTAACTTCCCTATTATTTTTTTTCATTCTGGTTGCCCCTCCTGTAGTGTAAAACAGTAAAATCTTCTATAGTATGGTATATAAAACTACAGAGTTTTAAGTGAGGAGTCAGTCCAAGTGCTAATCAAATACCTGTAGTGTTTTTCAAATAGAAAATGGTCTAAAATACAGTACAATTTCGTAAAATTATTTCTGATCATAGTTCTGTTCGGTTTAGTTAATGGTACAAGCTTAAGTTTTCTGTTGAATGAGACGATTTGTCTGCTTACCCAGTCTTTGTCCCAGGGTACTGACTCACCTTCTCTTAGTTTGATCCTGAAGTAGGCAATTAGCAGCAGCAGGAGTAAAGTCACAGGCATAAAGATCCCAGCAAAGAGAACATAACCAGGCAGCTCCCTCACAAACACCGACAATACGTAACCCACACTCATTTTCCTCTCTGGCAGCAGTGCCAAGCCAGATCCCTAAGGTCTCCAAGTCTGGACCTTGTTTATCCTTCTTTCATCCTTTTTTCCCTGATGGGCATTCTGCCCTTTGCTCAGGCCATTATCTCTTTTGGACTTTGGTTTGTTTGTGTATGTCTGTGAACCCAGTAGTACTGGAGTTCACTCGCCAAGTTACTCAACAACAAAGTTTAAAAGTGTGTATTGAAGTAATGTAGGGCTTTGAAACCTTTGGATATGTTGGGCTGGGCAGGGCTTGGTATGTGAGGCTGCTGCTGCCTTTTGAGCAGTGTGGGTTCTGTCATCTGCTGACCCTTTAGAGGCCATTCTGAATAATAAGCACCCCCTTTTTAGATACGTTATTAATTTTACAGTAGATCTCAAATGCTCACTCGGGGTGAGGACCCTGTTGTACATAACATACCACACAGGCATATGTGTGGTCTCTACTCTGAGGAGTTTTCAGACCAAACTATTGAGGCAAGGAGCAAGTGACTGAGGTGATGCTGTACCAACAGCATTCTTTCCACACAGCAGCTGCAGAACAGTGAAACTCAGGGAGGTTTCTTTCCTAGTAAAGTTGAAAATGTATGATTTTTGGGGGGCACAGAGGATTCAAAAACCTTTTAAATGTTCAGGTAGCTGTGTTTGAGCAGTTCAGTGTGTTCAGTTTTTCCCATCTGGTCACCAGCCTATGGCAGAACTGCACCTAGGATAGACTGATCACCTTAATCGTTTTTTTAAGGATGATTAGTCATTTTGTAGTCCTCTGCACCTTCAGGTTTACAAGCCTATTGTGAGCAGTTCTGTCCAAGCACCCAGAAACGCTGTACGAGATTTGCTTGACTTACTGGGTAGGTGGGTAGGCTGGAGCCAAAGGGAAATGTAGTAGATTTTTAGACTTTCAGGGGAAAGAGGTAATTCTGTGTTCACCTTGTTTTCTTCATCAACTGTTTTCAAAAGGCAAACAACCTTACCCAAAAACTATTTGAAGTTTGTAAATTTTTTGAACTGTAAGATATTAGAGGTACTCCCTTTTTGGTAAATTATGGAGAATATAATGTTTACAGGCAAATTGCTTGTTTTGTTAATCACCTGCTGTTGTAATTAATAAAAGAGCAAATGGGGTGTGTGTTATTTCTTGCTTATACTTGTTCAGCTTCAGATTCTAACCATTATATCTTATTTTGCCTTTTCCCACAAGATGTTTGACCTCATTCGTAAAGTGCTTTATGATCTACTGATGAAAAGCATGGATTAAAAGCCAGATGGTGAGGATATTAATATTATTATAGGCCCATCTGTTGCCAGATGATTCCTTCCTTGAATAGATACCTGTCAGCTGTGATCAATAAATTCCTTAGACTTTTTTCTTTGTGCATGGAAAATTAATTCAGGTTGAGGTTTTTTTTAAATATTGTGATTTTTATTGTTCCGGTTTGCAAAACAGTTGCAGTATTTGATGAATACTCTGCTGGCATATTTTTTTAATTCCTTCCTAACTGGTGTTCTTAAATAAAAATACCTTGAGTGATCAGAGAACTCAGTCTTCGAGAGTGAAGTCTGTGACTGAATTCTGAGCACCGTGACATTACAAAATGAACCAGGAGATATTTCTCTTTGATACACTTGTTATGGATCGTAATGACATTTATAGGAGCTAAATGCCTGCATACAAGGGCAAACCAGGCACTTGATTTTAAATTGGTTTACTTTGTGTGCCTGTGATACAATTTCTTTCTGTCAAATGCGAGTCAGGGGAGGTGAAGTAAGTAGCTGACTTGCTTGTCACAGCTGCCTCTGGTAGATCAAGCAGCTGATGGATTGGAAGTGGTTAATTTCTGCCCAGGAAGGATAAGAAAATTCTCAACCCTCGACATTTGTACAACCTCCTTGTGAAATGGCAGATGCCAGCTCTGGCCTCAGCATTTACGTGAGAAACAAAACTTGGGTCGTGGCTACTCAATGTGGCAGATGTGTAATGCAAGTTTCCATATTGAAGCAGAATAAACATGGTAGAAACAGGGTTAAACACACTTTTACCATGAAGGCAGTTCATTTCCTACCTGGGCTGGCTGTGATGGTTTGTGTAAAGCCAAGGGGAGCTCTGCTGCTGGACAGGCAGTGGCGTTTGGCAGCGTGGGGCTTCTGCTCCCCAGCAAGCCCCGGTCTGCAGCGGCAATGCCTCATGTGTCATCTGCCACAGCCAGAGGAAAACTGAGAAATGTGGGCCAGGCATGGATTAGTAACACAGGAACATATGGTTTCCTGGCTGATCTGGGGAGCTTGGGTGTGTTTGGGAAAATAGATGGATTCGCAGCTTTGCGAACTTGTCACTGACTTCTCACCCGCTGGACAAATGGAAAAGATTGCTTGTTACCCCTATGGCACTGCAGGGTGGGTGTGCCCAAAGTTTGCTTTGCTTTCTGGTTAACAGGGATTTCAGCCTTTTCAAAGTTTTCCTTTTGGCTTGAATCAGAAACTTGATTTCCTGTGCTAGGGAATTTAAGGAACATTAACTTTACAGCCAATAAAACTCTTATTTCAGCTGTGTCATTTTGATTATTTGCATGAAATATGAACACAAATGAATTAATTCAAACTTCAAATGATTTTCTATTTCCCAAACTTGCCAACTCACACGAGAAATTATGAACATCACACCTAACTTGTTGGAATGAATTATTTTTACTGCTCATCTTTGTCTGAGTCTGTGTGTGTTAAGGACACATATTTTCACACACATTCTTGTTGAATATTTTCTTTCAATCACAGTTTCCAAAGAAAAGCATTCTCTTGAAATTTCTAGATGGTTTTACCAGGGAATATAAAAAGGCAAAGAATTGGTGCCGAGAGGAAAGAGTAAGATGTGCCTGTAAAGACTGAACCACAATAAATTTTTAAAAACCCTGGTTATTGCAGGTGCTCAAGAGCCTTTTGGGCAGAAGCCAAGATGCTCATGTTCCATACAGGCAAATTGCCAATGTGCAAGGCAGCTGACCTGGCAGAGCTTAGGTTGCACTTTCTTAGGGAAGACACTGTAAAAGGTGCTGTGACACTGAAGCTTTTAGAAAAAAAAACCAACCCAGCATTTTTGTCATTGTGGTGGAAAGAGGAAGCAGGAGTTTGGTCCTGGCTCAGTAAGGACAGAGCCTTCCATCACACACCCGTGGGTCAAAACTCCTGTTCCTCCCTGAGCCAGGTCTGGAAATGGCCCCACAGGGCTGGATATTCCCACAGTTGTCCCTAGCCCAGAACACATGTTGGTAAGCTGGGTAAGGCTGTTGGTAAATTGGTAAGCTTCCACTGCTCAGAAAACATATTTTGGATGAAAAAGAGCCTTAGTTCTCTGGTCTATCAAGGCACAAGGTGTCCTGAAATGTATATTAATTTTATTGAATTTAAATGCTAAATGATCATTTAAATGTCATCTTTATCATGGATGTTCTGCTAGAACACTGTGTTGGTTTTGCTTAGCCCAGAACATCAGCAAGGTATCTTTAGCATCTGAGAGAAATTTAAACCCTTAAAAAGCTTTTGTGGTAGGCCTGAAGAAGTGTCTGAAGGGTTGGGAGAAGGTTGGCATACCCCTGTGTTCATGAGTTAGTTTTGCTTAGTCCATGTTTTGCTAGTGAGTGAGGGGGGGGTACAAAGATGGCTCCTGTGTGTCCTGTGCTAAGGTTCTGGAAGGTTTCGCCATGTCCAGCACAGCCAATCTCTGATGGTTCTGAAGATGATGGACATGCTGCTGGCCAAGTCTGGGCCAATCAGAGATGTTTGTTACACCGCTTTGAANAGAGAACAAACCCCTCACCCTGCCCCCTGCCCATGCTGTTGGTTGCAAGGAGAGAGGGGGCTGAGCAGAAAAACTGTCTTAAGAGGGAGGGGGTGAGTGAAAAAATGGTGTTTTAAAAGCTATTTTTACTTCTCATTTGCCCTCTGACTCTGTTAGGTTCATAAATCATTTTGCAACTGTAAGTTTTCATCCCCTGTTTTTCCTTTTTTTCTCAGTGCGTCCTCCCACTGGTCCTTTATCTCAACTCATGGGCTCTGTGTATGTGTGTGTTGAACAGGTTTTTTTCCTCTCTTCTTGCACAGCTGTGGCAAGGGAGAGCAGAGAGAGAGCAGATGTCGTAGGTGCCTGGCATTTGGCCAGAGTAAAACCACAGCATACACCAAAATAATTTATTCTCCTTTCCAGCATAAATTCAATAAAGGTTATTAGATTGGGTAGTTTGATATTTTTATTATTACAGGCAATTTCATTTCCTTCCATGTCCTTTGCAGAATCCAATAAATTGATTGAGGCTTGTTTTTTTCAAAAAGCACTTAGCCTTTGTTTGAAAACATCAGGAGATGGAGAATCATCTGTCTCTTTCCATGCCTTGTTCACGATGTAAAACACTCACTTCATGTCTGGTTTAGAGCTCGTTGCGGTTTTGCTTTCAGCCACTTGTTCCACCTGTGCCTTCCTCAGAGCATCAGGGAGTTTTGGGAGACCTGTTACTTTTTCCTCTGTGAGAGTACTTATGCCTTGCAGTGTCGTGTCTCAGTCTCTTCCTGTTAAGCTACCCAGGCTGGTCTTTTAATTCCTTACAGCAGGAATTACGGGGGTTTTGCCCATCCTTGAAACTTCCTTGCAGGTTTTCTGTGCCTTGTCTAATCCTGACAGTTGTAATCTCATAAGAGTGCTACCTGTGACACTCCTAGAGGTAAATTAATGTCTCTATTCCCACTTGCTAGTCAGTTTTTCACTCATCAGCAGGCCTTGTGGGGCCCTGATTGCTAGAGCATTCAGAGACACTTGGATTACACACCTGCTCTAGGTCTCAGTCCTCTTCAGGATTGTGGTTGCCCAGGGCAAGGTTTAGAGATGACCTTTTAAACTTGTTTCTAGGTGGAAAATTTTTGTTCGGAAACGTTGCAATGGCTTGTCTTATGATAAACCCAGCTTCTCACAAATGATCGAGATCACACAGCCTAACTGCTTATTACTTCTCCTTGCTGCTTGGCATCATGCCTTTGATTATCTGCACCTTTTAGAAGGGCTGATTTCATATCAATTTCTACCTGAGGGTTTTTCCCCCTCTCCTACTTTGCTGATTTTCTACTTTGATGCTTTTTTAGTACGAACATTTGTATCTTCATGGGGTAAATTACTTAAAGTAATCAATCCAGTTGAAAAGCTGTATAAGCTGTTTCCGGGCTTTGAGGGAAAGTATTAATGAGATTATTGTGAAACTGGATCTGTTTTCTGGTTGAGTTTGGAAATGGCTTTGCTGCCAAATACCTAACCACCCCCTCACTAGAGGCACTGCAGCAGCCACCCTGTGGATATGACTTTTAATATCCCTGCAGCAATTCCTAATTCATTACTTGTGTGCTCTATTGATATAGAAAAGTGATTACTTTTTAATGAGCACATCTTGTGCTATTAATTCAAGTGCCTTAGGACTTCTAGGTATATTGAAGCTGTAGCTGACTTTATCAAACAGACTTGTAATCTCATTAACAAAGTAACATCTATTTTGCATAAACCGTGCTAAGTAGCTTATTTATATTCTGATTTTCTATCTCTTTCAACAATCTTTGCATTCTTCCTGGCTTCCATTTAGTTTTCTTACCTATAACTAGGCCAGATAATTTCAGCATTGGCATTAAAATAATTGGTTTCTAGGCTTCTCAGTATTATGCTTAAGTTTTACGAAAAATTAGCTGAAGTGGAAAAAAACACCAAAAGCTTCTTGGCTGACTTCTAGGCCTTTTTCAGGCTTCTTGATTTTCAAAGTTCAGTACAGGTTATTTAAATTTCAGCTTTGTAGTTAATCACCTGCACAGGTGAATATTAATCTACCTGTGCACAACCATCTGGCAGCGGTACAAGCAGATGAGCCTTCTCTTTGAGTACAAACCAAAACATTGATTGAGAGTAATGCATTCTATGCGTTATTTCTTAAACCACCTTGATACGAACTTGAGCATCTTGATATATGCTGCAAATATCTCTCTTGCTTCCAGTATAATCTTGAAAAAATAGAAAAATCTGATTGTTCCTAATCCTCTGATCACAGCATTTTCCATAGAGTCCATTTTTTATGTTCATGGCTAGTCATGCTTGTCCTTGACTTGAAATATGACTTGACAGAGAGCCAGTAAATGTTTCTTTTGCAATTATTATTTGTGTTTCTGTTAAATACAGATTTTAAAGTATACTAGATGTTTTATTAAGTTAATAAACATTTACTCTTTCCATCATGCAATTTTGCTAAAAATTTTGGAAATGGGTCAATTTCTAATACGCATTTTTGTGTGAATGTACAGTTTCTTGTTTGAGTTGCCCACTGTTCACCCATATCTAACGAGTCTGGTTCCCAATGACTTTCTGTAACCTGATGCTCTTCACCAGTTCCAGCACAGGGATTATTTCACTGTACCTGGCATAACCTAGTCCTGCAGCATCCCTCCTGACAGCTGAATCCCTGAATCCCATTCTGTTAGAAGATCATGGATCTTTAGAAGCCATGTGGTGAACGCTCTCTGCATGAGAGTTCAAGCAACAGTGTATCAAATGAAGGGTATCTTTATCTTTTTAATTAAACATTGCAAAACAAACGCAATCTCTTCCTGTCCCATCTCTTGGGCATATCTTGAGCTGCCTGTCAGTGTGCTTTTCTCCTTTATTAGTAAAGATAAAATCAGTGTAACATTTAGACAGTGTAGGTAAGTGAGTGAGTGGTGAAAATGGTGCTGCTCTGATATGCTGGAAAGACAGAGCATAGAAAGACCTGGGAATGGTTGTACAGTGGTAACACAGGGCTGGCTTTTTGTCTTATCCATAACCCATGGCCCCAGCTGTGATGGCAGTTTGCTGTATCACTCTTTTCTCACTGCCAGCTCACTTTTCACACAGCAACAAACAAAGCAAGGAGATGTGCTTCTAGAAACTAGGATGGGTTCAGCTTTCATTTGGTGTCCTGATTTGTAACTGATCCTGAAACCACTATGTAAAGGTCCAGAGAAGTGATTGGAGCAATTGTAAAAACTAGGCTGACTTTTTTTCTTAGCTGGCTTGATTTCAAATATGTTATGCCATTTGTTGCCTCTTGATTAGCTAATACTTCTTGATATTACTTTGCCATCTGACTGCTGCCCTAGTGTTGCCACCTTACCATACCTCAGGGAGTTTTGAGTTACCATGTAGCTGTAGAGCAGTGCGCTGTTTCTCTTCCCACTTCCCCACAGTAAAAGGTCATGGAGAGCAGGCAACAGCAGCAAGATTTACAGCTGTGCCCTGCCAGCTCTAGAGGCAGAACTGGAAAATGCCCTAGATTCTGCTTCTTGGGCAACCTGGCCCCAGCCCCAGCTAATTTTTGGGGTTGTCCTATGTAGGGCCAGGAGCTGGACATGGTGATCTTTTCAGGCTCAGGATTCCTTGATCCAGTGTGGGGCTGAGGCATCTGCAGTGTGGGTGGTGAGAGAAGCTCACACCCGTGCCACAGGCTGGTTTAAAATCCTGTGAACAAGATATGGGGTGGTGCTAAAAGCTGCATTTTATTCGCAAATGTTTATCTGTGTTGAATTTGAAGCATGGATTTGCAAAGTAAAAAAAGTGGAATCTTCCAGATTACAGTGATTTCTAGGACATATTAGCTTATTTGTGCTTACTTGTGTTCCCAGAGTGACTTGAGCCACAGCACTTCAGCTGCCTTGCAGGATGTCTGAGGACTTTGTGTTATCTCTGCATGTCCTCATTAGACATACTTAAGGAACAGCCCAGGTTTCATAGAGTTGATAGAGCTGTGGAGAGCTCAAGATCTACATTAAAAGGGTCTCTGCCACTGTTGCCAGTAACTCAAGTGGTTTCAAGTTATTCATTAAAGGCTTGGCAGACATCTTATGTGGCTTTTTCCTGCAAGATTCCGTCATAGGAAACGGAACTGTGCCTGCCTCCTGTTGCACAGGCTCCTTCTCTGGAGAAAGAATGCTCCTCCATAGAGGGATCCAAGCTGCTGGGTGAATTGGGGTGATCAGAAACTCACTGGGCTAAGGCCTAACGCAACCCTGGGTGGAAATAATTGGCAGCAAAATGAGCAGTACAGCAAGCTCGTCAGTAGCGCTGGAGAAGCGAGAGTGTGTGCAAAGCTCCCTCCTCTGTCACAGCGTCTGTGAGGAAATGAAATCTCTGTGTGAGACAAATTTTCAGCTGCTGCCAGTAAAAGCTATGGTTAGTTTAACGCATTTTGTCAGCTATCTAGTACTCAATTAATGTGACATGAAATAAAATGGCATGAGCACATATCATTCTCTGTTATGTGTTTCTGGTGAGTGCTAATTAATTTGTCATTCCACTTTCCACACTGTACATTTACACAGTAATGAGTTGTAGCCATCTGCTGGCATGAAATGATCTTTTTTTTTTTTTCTCTTCTCCCCAGAAAGGAGATAGACAGACCGCCTTTCATGTTTTTCCTTATACTCTAACATATCCAGAAAACCTTATGCTTAACACTGACATTGGCAACAACAAATGCTAATTTACACATGCAACTGTGTAAGACCAAGGAAAGAGTTTTTAACCCTACATTGTTTGAGGATTTGAAATAGTTACTGTGAACATTCTGTCTTGGGAAGGTTCATGTAGTGTTTTAAAAGAGCAACAACTGCATTTTTTCCCTGAATGAGGAATGCATTCTAAGGTCTTTTACTCATAAGAATGGCAAGGTAAAGATAGTCCATCCTCATCAGAAAACTGCCCCATAGGCAGCGACTTCTCTAGCATGAATGTTAAACCATGCAGAGCCATGGAAGTAGAATAGAGGAGCTTAGAACTGGTAAAATAGAAAGAAGGGGAAAAGTCTGAGGCAAATATTTCCTGTTTGAAAAAGGTATAGCTGCTCTGAGGATCTACCTCCCAACTTGCTGACTTTTCACATTATATTGAGAAATCTGATAGACTCTTGTAAGACTTGACTGATACAATGGCAAATATGTCTGTAAGGAGGGACAAGACTCAAGCTGATTTCTACTGGTACCTCTAGGCATTGATTGCACAATTGATCCTGAAGGATGAGAGTGGGGGGAAATGAAATCTCTTTTGCTTAAAACAGCAATTTTACTAATTTGGCTTTTACACTGAAGTTCCCAAGGTATCTTATAAAACTCACTGAGTTTTTTACATTATCAAGACTTGAGATAGCAAGGCAGTTATAAACAGTTACCCATGACTGTTTGCACATCAACTATTTCATCCTAAATTTCTCTTAGAACTCCTCAGGGAATAATAGGGATACATTAGTGTTCATTTTCACAGTTAAGTAACTTCTTCTACAGCCACTTCAAATTTCAGATATTTGCTGCCCCCTTGTTCTCCACCCAGGAATTCCAGTATGGGAGTCTCCCCAGTTTCTTCCAAAGTGAATACTTACAAAGGGAATTTTGTAATAGGAATAGCTTTCCTGCAGTGGCTTTGCCAGAGTTGCCTTTGTAGAGATGTCTGATCCTTATTCAAAAGATACATTAAGTGCTTTGACTCCTTGAAATAACAGAAGTCACAAATGTCAAGGAAATCAAATAAAACACATAGGCAGGAAGAGCTGCAGATATGTTTAAGGTATTAAACACACTGAGGACTCTACCTCACAGTGTGCTATCAAGCAAACTAGTTTGCATGGACTGAAAAGTGTATGAACACAGAGTAGCACTCTGGCAGCTCAGTAGGTATGTGCCCCCGAGCAGATTTTTACCTGCCCTGTCAACGTGTGGTGGCTAATCGCTCTACTGGTGAGCGTGTGCTTGCCTGTGCAGTAATCAGGGAGTAGCAGTGAACTCAGAGCTTGCTCTGTCTGGTGACATATTTTTGTGTTATATCTGTGTGCATGCACGGATCTGAAGGCTATGATTTATCGGTCTTGAATATCCAGGCAGTTTTATTGTTTACAAAAACAGAACCAACAGGGCATCTGCAGAGCTGCAATCATCAGTAATTATTTTTACAGCATGCTTCTTCTCTGGTAGGTTGAAAGGCTGGAAGGAAGTAAGTGAAAATACACTTTTTAAAAGTTTTTTGATTCATTTTCTTTCCCAATCACCCACACACTGTTTCTTCCATTCATGCTGTTTTTATCTTGGTGGCATTATCTGTTTTCACTTATAGTTAGCTGTGTGACAGCGACCTGCTGATTTTTCAATGGCTTCCAACAGCACTCATTATCTAGCACTCTTCTTCAATCAGTGGATTGCAGAAGTACAGTGCACTCAGGGATACTCAGATAATGGGTTACAATCAAAAAACGTTACAGAGATATGTTCTCCTGTCTTTCTGTAGTGCTTATTTGTGCATTTGGCAGAGTCCTAATGCCGACGTTTGAAGTTCTAATAGGGCTTTCTATCTAAGGGTCCCCAAGCGCTGTGCAAAGCTCTTATAGATTCACTCTCTTAAATGTGCTGGGACTTCAGCACCTCCTGGGAATGCTGGAACTGGTGATTCTAATTTTACAGCAACAAAAGTAAGATTTTACCCCTTCTTAACAAATTTTTAATAAGAAAGCAACAGCTTTATCTTCTAAGCATTTCTGAAGGTCCCCTTGATGGAGGACAGACAGGGAAGCTGTAGCTGGCAGATTTCCCTGGAGTTGGATGGAGGCAGAGAATAATCTCATTTAATTGGTGGCAGAGTGACTCAGTGTACCTTTATTTGGTGATACCCAAAGAAATAAGAAACATCTCCCGTATCACAAATCAGTGGGGATGGCACACTGACAGAAGAGAGCTGGGACTTTCTCTGGGCTCTGAACATGAGCGAAGGTAATGGCTGTAGGTTAATGGAGCCTGTCATTCTAAAGGCAATAGACAAACCAGGGAGATGAATCAGAAATTTTGGTGGCTTAAGCCTGAGAGAATCTGTGTTAATGGCACTGTTGGCTACTGAGAAGTTGGAAAAGCAAAGCAAAGTCCACCTATTTTTTGATTACTAAAATGAGTAATGTTTCTCAAAAAGAAATAAACATTTCTATCCCTATTTCACTTCTCTAAATAATGATGCAGCTTGGAAGTGTTCACTACGAGCTGAAGTGGAAAGAGACAGAAAGAATAACTCCTACAACCTACTTGGTAAAAGAGGGTGACAAGCACATATGTTGCTCCCATTAAGTTAACTCAGCTTGCTGTGGGAAAGGGAGTTTAAACTTTAGTAGCCAAAATTACAAGGAAAAAAAACAGGAAAAGTGAAAGCAAATCACTCAGTTTACTGCTCTAGCCATCATTTAGATTTACTGGGAGAAGTAGTACTAATACAGTGGATGGATTACTCTGTTTCAGATATTAGCAATATTCCCGTAAAACTTCAGGAAATTTATGTAAATGCCAAGTCTTCTGTGACTGTTGATTGTGTTTAACAAAACCAAGTTAGCATCATCAGGCTAAAAAAGACTTAATTGAAGTGATTTTCTGTACCTTTATAAAAGTTCACAGAGTATTGAAAAGCTTTCAGGCTACAAGAGTATCTTACAGAAAAAAATTACCCAAAAAGTTAGGCATATTTTAAAAACACTCCTAAAAGGTAATACTGTGACCTTCTTGCTGGCTTGTTGTCTCAGTGAATATGAAATACTCTTCTCTCTTTATAAGTTCACTGTTGGTGCTGAAATAAAGATCAAGGACCCCGACTGCATTAACAATGCAGGTAACTGCTGAAGGGAGGCTGAGATGGACATTCAGTTTCTCTAGTAACCATTTGGAGATCTGCTCTTTTTACTTGCTGAATTATATTGCTCTGCTTCAGATTTTTTCTTCTTTTAACTCCTTCACAAACACCCCAGATGGTCTTTGTCATTCACTGTCCCTCTGCTTTGATGATCACATAGACACAATCTCTGGGCAGCTGTTAATTCTCACTGTAGGTTTTTTCCAGCATTTGAGAGCAATACACGAAATCAAACAAATAGCATTGGAAAAGTTTTCAGGAAGCTCTCTAGACAATACTGCACCTCTGAGGCAGGGTCAGGAGCATCTGTGTTCCTTGAACATGTCAAAATAACCTATCCTTAACACCCTCTGAGACCGAGGTTCCAGTAACCTCCTGAGGTATCACTTCCCTGGGGTGTCATGTAATGAGTGGTGTGCTGAGACATCCCTGCTGTCCAGCCTGTGCCCATAACTGCAAATTAAGTGAATTATTGTTTTATCTATCAATAGCAGTCTACTGCTTTCCTTTTTTTGACACACTCCATAACTTTGCCCTCTGGTTTATATGTCCTTTCATTCCAATTTTGGAAAAAGCCATTTCCACCCCCCATATTTGTAATCGTTGTTATTTCCCTACCTTATTTTTGAAAGCTTTATAATTGTGTCTATTCTCTGAATTATGCCCAACCTTTTTGAGAAAAACCCACTTAAAGGTCTCAAGTATTTTCCAGACTGTAGTGCTTTTCTCTGTCTAGCGGTGCTTTTTTCACATGTTGGGCTTACCCAGGCCAGAACTGTTCATTTGGATGTGCTTTCCATGTCTGGCAAGCGTGGGCCAATAAAAAGATGAGCATGGTAGTAGAAGATCAGCTAAAGACGAGAACCCATAGGTTGATCCTACAGGATCAAGATGGACCTTGGAAGAGGGAAGTGACCTGGATACTAAGGCACTGCTAGAGGGCCTTAAACTGTCTGGAAAGGGAGTAATGGGACAAGGAAACAGAGTGGCTCTGTCTTCAGGAAAGGAAATCTTGAGGGCTCAAAAAGGGAAATGACTTGGTAACTGGGACCATCCCATACAATATGTAAAGACCACATCTTTAAGGAGAGATCAAGTAGGAGAAAGCCTAAGGAAGTGTTGGGAATCTTACAGAAAGCTGGACTGGTATAAATTCCTGGCAGGAATCTTGCTGGATTAGCAGGTCTAGTAGATCTACTAATCTTGGAAAAGGTGCTCCTCTAGAAGAGTTCCTATGGAGAGGAGCAACTGGAGAATTGTTGCCTGGGGGAAAACTCATAGAGCTGTACCTACAGAATGTGCTGGAGAAGAAATAACAGGTAGGAAAGAATGGAAGAAGTGCTGAGAACACTGTCACCACCCTCCCCAACGGAGGGAAAGAAAGGTGGTTCTGGGTATACTTTCAGTATACCCTTTTTTTGCGACTGTGTCTCTTCACTTTCAGTTTTTAAGCCACAAAACCCCCCAGTGCTGAA
This sequence comes from Grantiella picta, assembly GCA_013397955.1. Classification (NCBI taxonomy): domain Eukaryota; kingdom Metazoa; phylum Chordata; class Aves; order Passeriformes; family Meliphagidae; genus Grantiella; species Grantiella picta. Next base: position 325,383 of record VZRM01004125.1, on the reverse strand, counting down.
ACACATCTACACATCTTGACTATTCCCCATGGTGTATGTGTGTCATTCAGTTTTACTTCTGGCATGGTCCTTTGTACTTTGAATTTTCTAATTTTCAGAATATCACTCCAGTTGTTCACATTCATTTTAAATCCTAATCTCATTTTAGCATGACCTACATGCTAACTCATCACCCAAGTCGTTGATCAAGATAAGGAATAGATTTGTCTTGGGACAGACTGTGTGACCTGACTTGAATGACCCTCTCATTTAAAGGAGATAGTCCGACATATAAATGTGCATTTACCTTGCAGGCTTTATTTCAAGCTCTTTACTGAGAACAGAAATGGGACTGTATCAAAGGAGTGCTAACATCAAGACATACTGCATCAGTAGTTTCTTTCCCTATGTGAGACTAGTCATCTTTTCAGAGGAAAAGATGAAAAGGTTTCTTACAGCTTGTTCCTGACAAATACAGGGTTGTTGAGGAAGGACCTGCTTTTGGGGTTGGAAACTCTGCAATGACAGCAGTCAAAATTGTAGAGCATCAGCTTCCCTGATAAAAAGACAGTGGGGTTTTTTCCACGCACGTATCTTTAGAAAGAAACCATTATGACATCCTCTTTCCATTTAATTTCTTGTCAAACATGTATGCTAGCTGAACTACAACCATTTAGTGAATAAGTTAGCTAGCCCATTGACATTAACGGGGGATTTTCTATTGCCATAGTTGGCCAGAGGCCTGGCTGGCTACAGCTGAAAGCAGTTTCCATGCCAGCACAAGGAATAATTGCGCTCAGCAAATATTACATCCTGGCAGTTGCAGCTGAACGCTGAAGCTCAACTCTATTTTAGCCTATACTGGTTCAGTTAATAGTTATTTTATCTTGCAGTAACTAAGGTGGTTTTAAAGCTATTTCATCCTTGATATTAAACAACATAAATAATACAAATTAGCTATTTTTTTTTTAATATCAGAGATATTCTAGCAATAAAAACAAGTAAGCAAGGAATTAAAGTATCTTTACATGGTTTTTCTGTTCTCCATTAGCCTATGCAATAGCATTGGCTGTCCAGTTTGTATGGCAAGAGGTAACATTAGAGCTCAAGCAGTTTTTAAATAATTTCCCTCTATGTTTCTTTTTTCACGTATTCTCCATTCACTTTTTCATTGTTGTTGTTTGTGGTGTGGTTTGGTTTGTTTTGTTTCTCTTCCCTTCTGCTGTCTTCTCATCCTCCTGTTTTTCTGTTAAATGGTTTGGCTTTGGTACATTCCCAGTTTGGCACAGGGGCAGGAAGGAAGCACCAGGAGCTGGAGGAATGGCTCACCAGGCAGTAAGGTGGCTACACCCAGTGGAGTGTGGAACAGCCCAAATACTCTCATGCATGTTGGGGTGTGGGTTGCTCTCAAGAAGCTGGTGATTGCTTGGTGCAACTTCTGCTGTCCCCTCTGGTGCAGGAGCTGGCTTTTGGCTTTCCAGGGGCTTTTGGTTTTGCAGGGGCTTTCTCATCCTTCATGGATGCAGGTGCCATCTGGTCAGGGGTCTGTGTCCCAAGGGAGAGTGAATGGACTGGACATTTCTGATACAGGTCATCAGCACTGAAAGTTAATGTACTTCTATTCAACCTCGCTCTGAGGTAGAATATAAAGTCTGGAGTGTGTTTATGTGCTTTGGAGGGCAACAATGTCTATTTTCAAGATAGGTCTAAGGGATAAAGTTTGGATATCTTGTGAACCTTTTTATGCAGGACTGAAAGTTCCAGAGCAAGTTTAAATTCCTGCCAAATAGCACACTGCTGCTTGAAGTGTCTCTTGTATTACTATGTTTCTCCTTTCCCAATGGGCTGTGTTACTTCTATGTTGCCCTGCATAATATTTACCTTTTTTCTGTAATCACATCTGTTAGGAGGGACGTTGTCCTGCCAACAGTATATTTGATGGCATACGATGCTCTTAAATTAAGTGTAAGGATCTGCAAAAGTATAGAGCGTGCTCTAGTTTCTAGGCCTTTGACTGTCCCACATGGCTCCAATATTTATTCATCCCTTCATCAGAAAACTGGAAGGGTTTTTTAGTAATGCAGTAGGAATAAAAAAAGCAAAACATGGGACCTGAAAGTACAATAATGGAATTATGTGGTGTGGCTTTCAAAGTTCAGTAAATTTGAAACTTGGAATGGAAATGTTCCTTCTCTTGCAAATTAAAAAAAAAAAAAAAGGATTAGGTTTTTCATACAGACAGGTCACCTTCCCCTAAAAGCCAGGTATGAGAAGTTGTGAGCTGAAACATGGCCATGGTATTCAACATCTGGTAAAATTGTGAGCACTAATGTAGTAATATTTTATTGTTTAATTTCCTTTATTGAGTGGTTTTCTATGCATGGAGTGATCCCCTTCTCAGTTCTTAGTTTCATAGTGATCCCCTTCTTGATTCTTATTTTCATCTCTTCTTGAAATATGTGCTGTGAGAAAAGGAATGCTTTAGTTTTGCTCTCTGGCATTGTGAAGAAAGTGTTTTAACTAAAAGATAATGAAGCTTTATTTTTTAAAAACTTCATAGGTGTGTCATACTGCTTTTCTACTCTAACACCAATAATACATGCAATGTTAGTTGAAAACATTTTACTGTGTTGCATCAATCTACTGCCCACCATAAACTATACATATATAGTTCTGGAAGATTTAAACAGAGCTAAATAGAAAGGTGGCCTTGGGGACTGCATAACCCAAGTACACAGCAAGAAGAAAAAACACCCAAACAGTAGATCCCAGTAGTGTATGTAATCAACAACAAACCTAGCACACTGACCTTGGCTTGTGGTAGTTGTCATAGCAGGGAAAGTTTTAAGAAATAATCTGAATGCAGTCATTGAGGCAATTTTAAGTTGCTACCTTCTGGTCACCTCCCATACATAAAAGTGTAGTAATTTGAATCTCAGTGGCTGTGTGATGCAAACTAGCAGTGTGAGCCTATCGGTCTCTTGGTGCTGTTCAGAAAAACAGGTCAGTCAGGTGGGTCAGAACAGGGGAAGCCTTGGAAGAGAAAAGAAGTCGACAAGATGGGGTGCTCTGTAGCACTCAGAAGTAGTGGCACGGATAAATTGCAAGATGAGATTCCAAACTGATGGTCTAGAAAAGCAGATTTTGCCAGTGTGCAGGTTTTGCATGGACATGAGCAGATGGAGGAGAGGGCATGGCTGTACCTCTGCACCAGGGAGGAGGAAGCTGCAGAAAGAGAGGAATGGAAATGAAAGCCTCTCACTCCAGTGAGTGAAAACACGCTTACAAATGCCTTGTTAGATTTTCATGGCTTAAGGTGCAGACTCCAGCTGTCTCAGTAATCTTTCATTGATTAAACCACTGCCACCAGAGAGACAATTAAGGCCAAGATGAGCTCACAGTGTTGGCTTCCACTTTCCTGTTAAATCATAAACAAGTTGAGATTTCATAGTGGGATATTTTGGACTTTACTGTTAATCCTAAGGGATTCACAAAGAAATATCTCTTGAAAAATGTAAATTAAAAACAATATCTACATTGTTCTGCAAAGCAAATTGCAAAGTTTATGCTAGCTTTCTGTGGCACAGATTTTGTCTTCCCCAGAAGATACAAATTTTCCTGAATGAAGTGACAAGGTGGGTTTTGTGCTCCCCTGGTAAAAGTTGACCAACTGCTGTGCTGTAGGGTAGCATGTATGGTAGGAGGGAACAGAGCCCTCCCTCTCTGTCTGCTCATTGAAGCTGCACAATCTGTGAAAATAAAATGCTTTGTGAAGGAAAACCCAAGAATTAAAGAAAATTTGGTACTAAGTACAATTTCTGATTAAATTCTTGTTTTCATGTTTTTATTTGGGTAATTTTGTCAGCTCCCCCATGATGTGTACATTGTTTTCAACCACCAACAGAGCTTTTCTTTGCCATGCAAGGAAGTTGGCTGTAAATTATAGAATCTGACAATATACTTTTATTCTTTATCCAGGTGTCATCAACCTACTTTATTATCTCTAAGTCAAAAATGCACTACGGTTAATACACAATTTCGTATTCATGCACGCAGTTGGCAAAAAGAGCTGTGGGTCTGTTTTATTTTTTTTTAATTATTATTTTGCTTTTTTAAGGTCTTGGCTTTAAAACAAACGCCTGTCTGAAAATCTGCATTGACCTAGTATTTCCAGCTATGCGGTTTTGAACGGACACATATCCTGTCTCAGATTATTGACCTAGATAAAGTATAAAACAGGTGTTAGAAGCTGAAAGTTAAGACTTTACTTCATGGTATCCCTCCACCAAAATCTTGAATATATGTGTTGGGACAACAGCTACTCCCATCACTGTCACATCAGTCTTAAAGGACATAATATCAGTCTGTCCTCTAATGAATATTGGAACATGTGTCAAATCAAGGGGAAGTATGAAAGCTTGATGTTTGGCTCAATTTAGCTTTAACCACTGGTTACTTTGCATTGGATTCCAAAGCATTTAAAATGTTTGGAACAGGAACAAAAAAAAAATCAGTAAAACTAGGTAGGAATTCAAGGAGAGAGAGAAACTCAGCACATGCCTCTTCTAATTGATGCTGTCACGGCTCAGGCATTCAAACCCGGTTTTGGCCTTTTCTAATTTCTGGCACCCAACACTTTGAGACATGAGCTTGCAGATATGAAATTATCAGATGAAATGAAAAAGCCCTACACAATCTAGTACTACTTTCCTGAGTATATTTGATGTTTTCCTTTGATAAACATCCGTGATTAAAATGCTCAAGAATTTACTTCTAAATAATAATATATAATTCTAAAATCTCTACTGAAAGGCTTTATTAAGTATGGTTTGTCACTTAAAAAAAAAAAAACATTTTGTAAACAAACTTGGGAAGGAAATTAAGGAATTTCCCTAGGAAGGGAATGGGTTTGCCATTTCCCACACTACTAACTAACTGTGTTTTTAATATTACAACAATGTATTGGGTGGGTCCAACAGAGTTGGGGAATTCTCCATATTAAAGAGTTAACAGCTGTCCCCATTCTGGCTGCATTAAGGACAGACAGCAGAGATGAGTATTTGAAGGAAGGGAAGTACTGCTATCTCCTTTTAACTGCAATGAACTGGAGGAGGGAGGTTCAATGACTGGCCAAAGGTCAGATGGGTGGACTTTAGTTCGAGTCAGAAATAGAAACATGATGGCTGGACCGTTGAGTCCCAAGGCCAGCCTTGCTCTCTTATAACCCTGATTGCAGCTAAGACGCTTGCTTGTAACATGAAAAACCTCAGAAAGTTTGGTTTAGATAAGTATTCATTCCTCTGAGAGCTTATCTCAGCCTAACTCAAACTCTCTGACTCCTCTGAGCCTGCAAAGTGGATGTCTTGCAAGAACTTTTAAAATACGTTTCTGTATTTTAAAATCCAGTTGGAGGCAAACACTAAGGCAGTGAAAGTTAAAGATAATGTGAAGTGGATAAACTAAATTTCAAGTCCCAATATGATTTGTAATTGCAGATTTTGGTGAAAATCGCTCTGGTTTCATTATTTTTTATATCCCCCCTTTCACTGGAAAGAAATTGAGCACTTCCCCTGCCCCAGAACCCCTTTGGTGAGCTGTTGCCATCCTTGGCTTCTAAAGTACTGACTGCTGTTGTCCCAGATATCTTGATGGGAAGCAGGAGGAAAAGTTCTTTCACCCAATAAAGTCTCAGAATCAGGTCAGAATGAGCTAGGGATCAGATCCTACTGCAGGATGCAGCGTCCAGAGACCATGACTTGCTGAACCTGTTCTGTGCTGTTCTGGGACAAAGCAAAAGCTCATGTCCTGCTCTTTGGTGGGTTTAAACTCAGCTTTCCTGCCTTGTCTCAAAACACCCTCAACCCCTCTTGATAGGCATCAGAAATGCCATAACAAGTTCTGGAACACAGTTGTAAGGCAGACTGCTGTTCTGGAGGGACAAGACAAAAAGCCACTTATGAGAGAGATACGCAGATGACTTGGTGTGTTTGAGTGCAGCATCTGCTGAGAGAAGCCGCCAACATGAGCTGTTCATTCGCCACTGTTGCTGTTCATTTTCAGCTGCACTGCTCCTGGCAGGACTTCCCTAAGGGATGTAGCATGACTGCACTGCATTCCTTCTCTCCCAGCCAAACTGCAGGAAGAACTGGATGTCCAGAGTTACCCTCACCTTCTGGTGACTATTTAAAGGGAAATACAACCCTCTTTGGCAGTGATGTAACTGCTGCAGAACCTTTCTCCCCTCTATCATCTTTCCATTTTTTACATTTAAGAAAAAATAGTATTTTTGGCCTTTTTAAATAATAATCTTTCTTCTCAGACAGGTGTGAGCCATCACACTATTAGCATATCTCCTTCTTCTGATGTATCTCCTGAAGAGCAAGCAAGGTTATTCACAGACAATTAAGTAGTCAAGGACTAGAGTTGGTCTTAAAAAAGTGATTTATTTTGCTTAATAAGTTACTGTTAGACAGATGCTTCCTGAATCAATGAGTAATCCCTTTGATTTTTTCATGACTTCAGTGAAAGCTGAAGCTCATCAGCCCCTAATAAATTGTAGACCCACAGATACCTGCTCTACTAAAAAACCTGCAACTGGAGCATGATCTTCCTGTGAGGATTTCTGCCGACAGCTATGTGTTATCCTAAGCCAAGAGGGAAGCTCCTTCCTCTGGCCTCTGATCTAACATTCATCAGATGACATAGGAAATTTTCTTTGAAATCACATGTCTTGGAAAGAACTATGAGTCACATGTCTTATATGAACTATGAAACTATTTTTATTGCTGTTGAGGAGTTTATTACGTCTTCATCAGCAGCAATGATTGCTTATTAAATGTTGCTTCAGCTTCTATTTAATTTTTGGGGGATTTACATCTGCAATAGAAAGGTAGGCTGATAAGAAGGCAGCATAATTATGTGAAAGGCAATTCCAACTGAACAAGCCATTGAAATACTGTCATGGAACAAGGTTCCTTAACAAGTTACAGCCTTGGAATGCAGCACAAAGTTTCACGTTTATTTCACAGTAGTGAAGCGTATTTGTGTTGTTCTCTGAATGTGTTTCAGGTATCTATCAAAAGTCAAAGTGATGTTGAATGTTCTTAACCTCCTAAATGTATTGAGAAATACAGTGCTGAAGCAATGAGGGTTAGGGATATTTTGGTTTTTTCTTTGTTTTTTTTGTGCAGAAAATATGATTACCAGCTGTTGATTCCACCTTACTCACTAGTGCCCAAGACCTTGCTTGCTTTGTGTACCACTCTTTGTGCCCATGCCCACCCAGTCTGCATCTTAATATGACAGTGTACAATGAAAATGTGGCATAGCGGCTGGGAAATCAGCCCTTGAGAGCAGCTGGAGGAAATATTTTCAGCCTGAGAATGAAGTGCCTGGGAGTTGGATGCAAAGAGAGCTCTGGTCCTCCACTGCCCATGCTTGACCCTGCTCTTAATCCATGGCTCTTATGGCAAAGTTTCCCTCTCACCCTGCCCTAACTTCCTACTTGTTCATCTCACAAGGGAGATCCCTGAGACAATGCTTTCCTTGGCTGTTTCCAGGCTCAAGCTGAAAACTGAAAGCAAAAGTCAACATATCCAACACAGCTCCGTGCAAGGGAGCTCTTGCCACTTCAATGGCAGCAGTAGTCCTGGGGATTCCTGTGAGTCCTCTTCCTTAGTGCTCTTCCTCTTGGTGTCTTAATTGCCTGGGGGAAAAGCTGCTCTTAATTTACCATTTGTTCACTTTAGTTCACCCAGCAGCTCTCAGCTGTGCTGTATGGGTGGGGATTGGAGATCTCAATGTTTTTACTGCCCCAAGAAATGGGAGAGCTCATCTCTGCGGTCTCTGTGGGCTCTTGGTGAACCAGAGGTGCTGCATGGCACAGTGTGTCTGTAGGGCAATATGTGAGCAGTAACTCTCTGCTCTCTTTCAGAAACTCTTGCTCAGAAGGATCAGACCCCAAGAGGAGTCTGAGTGACCTTACAAATCCCTCAGGATTAGTGCTGGGATGAGTCTCATGCTGTGGTCTGAAAACTGAGGAAGGGGAATTTATTCTGCTGCTGTCACTGCTAAGTGCCAAAAATAGCAATGGATGCTTGAACTGATGAGAATGTTTTTCCACTGAGGATATAGGGCCCTGTCCCTAAAAAGCTGCTGTGTATTTCCAGTGTGTTTCTGCTCTAACTTGCCAAGTTCTGCCATGTATAAGAGTACATGATATGTCCTTCAGGCCTGCTGTTGGGCATGGTGGCTTCAAGGGAATATGGGATTTATCATCCTTAAGAAGTATAGAAAGTAAGAAGGGGATTAAACACTATTATAATTTCCTTGCAATGATCACATTGCAAGTTTTCTTTTAGTGCTTCTGGGCAAACAGGTCAGAATGTCTAAAGCAATTTAGAAAGCTGAAATGATTGCTCTTACACTTTAAATAAATTCTCAGAGCGGCATTAGCACATTGACATCTTAGTTTTGAGGTGATGCGGGAAATTTACTATGAAATATATAATCAAGTGAGGTCTTGGAGTAATGCAAAACCTGTTCTTAGATTCAGAGAATGATAGTGCCAATATCTGAAAGAGAGCTTTTCCACAGAGGGCCTCTCTGGCTGGAGTCTTTTTTACAAAAACTGTTGTGAAGCAGAGATGTCTCTGCAGTCCTGTGTGTTGATTCAACAAGAAGGACCAAATGCACGTTTGAATGTACATTCCCTAGTGATGATTCCTAAATCTGGGGCAAAGCTCAGTCCCATGACAGGGCAGAGAATCTCCTGTTTCCATTAAAGGGTCTAAGGGCTCTGCCCCCCTAGGCTAACACGGCCCCCTTTATTTTATCTTTAGTGGAACAACACCAGGAAGAATCACAGCACAACTCTGTACCTCAAACCACTTTTCTTCTTCCCAAGGCTTATTGTCAAGATATCAAAGTGCAACCACAGCAACTCGACAAACCTAAGATGTCAATCTCCTAAACAAGTTTTAAAAATAAATTATTAAATTAGCATAAATCTCAGAGCTAAAAAAAGCTGCTCTTGGATTAAATACACACAGCTGCTTATTCTGTTTGTAATCCAGTTTCCCCTGTGGTAACTGGCAATCAGAGCACAAAAAGGCTTTCATGAAATTAAATTGTTTCTAGAACTCTCATATACAAAAGCATCTGGATACTTGGAACTTAAAAAAAAGGGAAAATGAACATAGCTCAGACATTGCAGCTCTTATTAAAAGACAAATGCTTTCCAGGGATGTTTTTCTGGCTAATATAATCTTGAAAAATCTTCAGAAGACAATAGATGTAGAGAACGAAGACAGCTTATGTGGCACAACATCTCCTTGTAATCTGCCCTTGCTTGAAGCAAGAGCAATATTTTAAGTTACTGATTCTAACTAGTATTCTTGGAAGTCAGAGTTCAATTTACATTTATGACTGCCTGAAGCGATATTGAGGAATCCAAATAAAAGTATAACTAGCCTTCAAAGCTGTCTCAGAAATGACACAGAAAATGTTCAACATACTTGTGGCTTGCACTTGTGTAGTTTGTTATTATCAAACTTACATTGCCTCTGGTTTTGAAATCTCAGGGGAACATTTGCTCTGCAAAGTGTGCCTTAAAATGTAAATGCGTTTCCTGAAATGCATTTTGTTATTGTTTCTGAAATACTTCTGATTTTTTTTTATTTTTCCTTAGCAAAAACAAAAAACCTACAGAAAACAAACACATTCATTGCCCTTACAGTGACAGTTTAAGAAATAAAGAAACCAGCCAATCAAGAAACCTCGTTATGACTTTGAAGTTGAAGTAATTGTCATAGCAGCTTTTGAAAAATGACAAATTTTGGAGTCCTTTAAGAGATATGGATGGGCTTGAAATACACTCCAAAGCCATGGCAACTACGAGACTGAAATAGGGCAGCTGACAGGGGCTGGGTGTGTGGGCCAGATCAGCAACAGCACAGCAGCACTGCCCCTCCTTTTTGGGAGCCCATGGAGCACCAGTGGGCCTGGAACTCAGAAGGCAGGAGTTTTTGCCATGCTACTGGAACTCTAAAGGCCCAGTTTTTGCCATGCTACCATCCTGTGAAGTGCCTGGAGGATCCACCCAGGGAGACTGGAGACTGAGAAGGACTGAGACTGGGAGCTTTGCCTTGCTGAAGTACTGAAGGGAAAATAGCTGCTGAGTGTTAAGAAGACAGCAATATATATTGGTGACGTAGTTTACTTGAAGGCATTGAATTCTTAGAAAGCCTAGGAGGCTTTGCATTGGGGCTGCCAGGGCCTCCCTGTGCTGTGAGAGTCCCTAAGAGACCAAAATGTTTTCAAGCTTTAATCAGCCAGGTTCTATTACAAAACAAGCCATATTTAGAGAAAACCCTGCAGCTAGGGAAGAGATAACAGAAATAAAATGTTCATAGACCACTTTCTCCCTGTCCTCTGCAGGACTGATGCTTTCTTCTTTCATTTCAGCCAGCTCATGGGTTGTAGCAAGATCTGTGCAGTCTTCTGTGGTCCCTAGGAAGGTTGTTCCTGTCACCTGTAAGGTGACTCCTCATCTCTGGCTCTCTCAGCAGCATCACTGCTAAACCTGTGTGTCTCACTGCTCTTTGCTATGGCACTGCCAGGTCCTCCCCTGTGCACCTCAGTTGCCTCTTGGACGATGACCAACCCCCTTCCCATAGCAGATTTCACACCACAACATTTCTCTCCCTAAGGAAAAAGCTGGGATCACATAGCCAACATCCAAATCATCTGCCACCAGTGCTTCACCTGGGTTTTGCCAGTGCCCCGGGTGAATGGGCAGCTGCTTCTCATGCCTCAAGCAAAGGCGACCTGATAGTCAGAGTCCCAGTCTTATCCCAGAGACTGTGACAGCTGTGTCCTGGGTCAGCTATTAACATGTGCCCTCATGTATTCTCATTTCAAGCCAGGAATAAAAAAAGATAGAGAGAGAATCTGGTGTCTGACCTTCCCCCAGTCTCCAGCAGTTTCAGTGTGTATTTGATTTATTTGTAAAAAAACATTAACTCAGAGGAGTTAAAGGGGATGAAATTTGGACTTTCCTTATTTCTTTAAGGTCCAAAGATAAGAAAAATCCTAATTAACAATATCTCTTGTTTGAGATTTTTTTTAGCCTGGAAAAATGCTCTTGCATGAATCAAGAAAGGCATTGAATTCTCTGTAATCTCATGAGATATTAGCTTGCAATTTATAGTCTATGGTACAGCTCTCTGTATACTATAGAAGCACAGTTAAGAAATTTGTGTCCTCAATCATTTATTCAAGTTTCCTCACTTGAGCTGAATCAGCTCTTTTTGAGACTGAATTGGAAAGTGGATGGCTGAGATCATCTGAGTTTAAAAAAACTACACAAAACCAACAAACCAACAAATAAGTCAAAACTGAGTTTTATTTTTATAAAACATAGTTTTATGTTTTCCTGTATGGTGGAGATGGAAGAAATAGTATTTGGCTTTGACAGCAAGGACCAGACAGGAGGCAGGAGGTTTCAGAGGCAAAGCAAAGGTACATAAAACTGCCTGAATTTAGACCTTCCCTTAGCCTTTAAAGAGAGACTTTAAAGAGGGTGGAGGGGCAGAAAGGCATGCAACTCAACATGGTACCACAGTGCTGAGTCTCCCATTTTAAACTCATCTAAGCTCAACCTCTTGTCCACAAGGGGTATCAAACTCAGAAGTTGCAAAAATACTTTAATCACTAAACATGTCTTCTTATATGCATCCATGGTATTCCCAAGTGACTGGGCTAGGAGAGCATTTGCTTTCCACGTTAACCTATCAGAAATATTTTAAAGTTTACAATGGCATTTGGAAAAACAGAAGTCAAAGGAATAAACTTTTCCTGCCAGCTGCATCATTTATAAGCTACTGAAATGTAAGATTTCTGGACAGCTCATTAGTGTGGAAATTCTGATAGACTAACTGAAGGGACCCAGAAGTTTAAAAGCCATCTCATACTTTCTTTTGAATGACAACAGCCCCTCTGAAACTGAAATTTGTGGAAGTGCTTTCCTTCCATTCCTGCCTCCCTCTCCATCAGCCTCCTCAAGCCACCATCAAGGATTAAAAGTGATCCCATTGTCATGCTGCCAAAATAAATGAATGTGAGCTGCTATTTTCCATAATAACTATTTGACATTAAAGCAGTTGGTAATTAAAGTAATCCTCGCTCCCTGGTGACATGTGCAGTGTGACAAAACAGAGGTAATGTGGCAGCAGCAGAACCTGTCTCCTTTATTTACTTGCTGCTTCAGTGCCTTGTCCTGTCGAGAGACTGATCATCTTTTGAATCACCAAAGAGCGACTGAGTTAAATTAAAATGAGTATTTGTGGTGAAAATGTTAAATTGAAAGCATCTGCTGTGATAGCCCATAAAATAAAATCAATATACTTTCACATTCATCACGTCCCTTCTGGGTCTGTGGTTGATTTTGCTGTGGTTTTCCAGAAAGCAAAGGCTGCAGCTCAGCTCTAGATTGAGACTGGGAAGCTCTAACCTGGACAGCTCAGAGATCTGATATGTTGTATGGCACAGAGCAGGTTGCTTTGAAATCCCCTCCACTCAATGTTACATCAGCAGCTTTGGAAATGGTACTTTTCAACAGAGAAAGCAGTTAAAAATGGAACAAAATGTTGGTTTAAATTATCTGGGCCAGGGTGGGTACGTCTTAGCAGAGCTGTGCCTTCTTTAGGATAGCCTACTGGAGAACCATAGTGCCACAGCTCTCTGGAGTGAGGAAGATCTCCCTCCTGTTGGACCAACTCTGCTTGATGTGTGCCAGATTGTGGAGCTTGTCTGTACTCAGCCTTCCAGGCCTTTGAAAACCAGCACCCATCTGTCTTTTTGCATTCATTTTGCAAAACAAGAATGACATCTGTGTCCTTTATGCTTTTTTACTGTTCCAGTAGCATAAATGTACACTGCAGTTAAGAAATGCAATGTGAAATGCTCTGTATTCTGAAGAAATGCTAAGTGAAGAGGGACAAAGGAGCAGTCTGAGACAAAAGATAAAAAATAAGCTTTATTAATGAGTTTAATCTTAGGCCAAAGTATCTGCTTAAAAAGACTTTGGAATATGGAAACTGAGCACATTTAGCATGGTCAGCATTGCCCTTTCTGGATGAAGAAGTGAGTCCAAGAAAGTACAAAGTTAAAGGACTCAGAAAGGAGCTGTGGTGATAATAGAACTGAGGGTGGGATTACTCTGATTCTTTACAATGAATGCAAGGAAATGTTCGACGTTCAGAAAAAATACCCAAGTAGCCATCAAATGAAGGAGCAGGAAACAAAGTTCATTTTACCTTCAGCATAGTTTGGATGGACGATTACACTGAGCAGAAGCAATCATTTGCATCTCGTTGGTGTTGCACAAGATGGTGTGCCAGACAGGGCAAAAGCCTGTAAATGTAAACCTTCATCTCACCGTCTGCTCTGTCACAGCACTTTGGTGTGATTTGGGGAAGACTCTCATTTTCTCTACATGCTTCTGCCTTCCCCCTGTCTCCTGACAAAGGTAATAAATTTCTGACAGTAGGAAAGGGAGATGTGAGTACATGCTTCAAAGCTTCTGAAGAACTCCGACACAGTAATGTGTTCTCTAAATTCTGCTAAAATTCCTGTACTCATTTCTAAGTGAGCTGATTGGAGTTAAGGCATCACTCATTAAGCTGAGTGGAAAACAGTTGCCCACTCTAGATGTGCAGCTCCATAAAGAAAAGAAGCTTAATTTCAAAGGGTAAGCTGTGACCAGCTGATAAGTATACCTGGGGAAAGAACAGCTACCATTGTTAAAGATTCTGTTCTGTTGCTATGGAAACCTCTAGGGCATGGAGTGTCTTATATGTGAATGGTATAGATGAAGAAATGCAGAAAAAACATTTTATTATACAAGACCAAGAATGCATGATCTTTCTTTTTGCACTTGTGGAAAACAGGAAATACATTTTCAGTGAAGAGTGAAGTTATTTTAAATATTTTGTTACTGGAACATTTGGTCCCAAGTGCTTCTTCCTCTGAGTTTTGAGAAAGGATTATGCCACCTCACTTGATTGCAAACAGTATCCCTTAATTCTCTCTCAGAGACCCTCGAAAGACCTTTAAAATACAAAATATTCACTCCCTCTGCTCAGTGTTTCTAAATTATTTAAATGACCTGAGGAAAAATGCAATTTAATCCACCTCTGTGTGGGCAGGTGTCTGGACAGGAGCTCAGCCAGAGAAAAACACATACAAGAGAGTTTGTACTTTCCAAGCTATTTTTAAAACTGCCTAAAATGGTCCCAGTGCAACTTCAGCTTTTGGGTCCATATGCCAATGAACATGGTGGCCACAGCGGGAAGGCAGTTCAAGCAAGCACAACCACCCAAAATTTTTAATTCCTCCAATTGTTACCCTAGTTAAAACCCTGCATGAGGGGTGAGGCAATCTGACATGACTCCCCAACTTCAGCTCTGATCCATACATGAAACCAACTCCAGGTTGTAAATGCTCCAGACCAAACCCTCCTAAGCTAAAATCCTCAAGGAGATATTTGTGGTAGTTAAAATGTCCAGGCTGTAATTCAGCTGGGAATCATGCACCTTCCCAAGAAGACAACCTGACTCTTTTCCTTTACACAGATTTGCATTATGTTAGATTTGCAATGATTTGCAGCCTTCTTCCCTAAGTGACGTGCAGCACAGCTCAGACCAGGCAGCTCAGACTGTGCTTCAGTCCATCTTTCCAGATGTCAGTGTGTCTGAGCCACTGCAGCAGCCAAGTGCTTTCTCCGCGTCATAAACGTCTGAGTTAAAATTGCCTCCTCAATATCAGCTGAGCTGTAATATCAAACTGTGTATGCTTCAGCCATGAAATGGGTTAGCTGAAATCAACTAAGGCAGTGGCTTTACTGTCAAGAGGTGAATTACACCCACAGTGTGTCGGTTTTGAATAACCTTTAAGTTTTAAAGCAAACATTGCACAAACCAAGTGATGCCCAACAGTAACCTCCCAAAAAAAAAAATCAGATTGTTAATGCATTATTTCTATCTTCAAGCCACACCTCCCTTGGTGCACTTCAGTCTGTGTTTACCTAAAGAGCAAAGAAAAAATGTTGAGATGACAATCTACCAAATTTTCTTCGTTTTTAGCATGACCTCTGCTCTTAAGAAGTCCAGATATAGTTGGTCTGTACTAAACTTCTGAACAATACCAGATTACTGGATACCAAGATGTCAAGAGATGGTAGTTGTGGTGCTGGTGTGGTGTTTGACTTAGTGGGCTTTTTTTCCAGGAAGCTTTCAAAGTGGTCCGGTTTATCTCTGAAATTCAGAGGCATCTCAGAGTGAAGAGATGCACTGGATAATGAAAGTTTGATAAAGCAGTGAAGTGTGCTTAGCTCTAGCTATCCATCTTTTGGCCTGGTTGTTGCAGGGACAACTGCTGTTCATACAGGGAGTGATGTTTCAGGAACTACTAATGCTCAATGTGTGCTTGAGACCTTTTAAGACACAACCCTGGTGATAATCCGATTATCTGCATGCTTAGCAGTGAGATCAAACAAATGTTCTTGGCTGAATTCCCATTTTTACTGAGATCAGAGCAAATTATTTAAAACAAAAATTGCAGCCATGAATGCAGTTCTCCCCTCTCTGCTCCCAAACATCCAATCAGTTTTTTCTCCTATATTTTTTTGCTTTATCAGAGTGCTGGAAATTCTTCCAACCCCCAAGTTAGTCTATTTCAAGTCATGGTAGCTTGTGAGCCTTTCCGTGTCCTTGGTTCTCTGGACTTTTTTTCTCTCTCCAATAAATTTTTTTCTGGCTTTGCCATTTTCAAGATGTTTTATATTATTTTTGTGGATACACAGAAGAGAATTTAACACATGCTTTTTGTGTTACTCTGGCACTCAACAGTCCACAGTTCATTTCCTTTATACATGCTGAAGTAGATTTTGACATAATTAGCTAAGTAAGCACATGGCAGAAAGCATAACTGATGTGAATGTTTGTAAAAAGCAGGTCAATGCTTGATTTAAATCAGAACACACACAATTTGCTCTGAAACTATTAAAATTACTTTTTTTGTAGATTTTCACCTAACTGACTTTGGCTTCTATGTTTATAAGTCTCGTAATGCGTCTTGCAGGTGTCTTCATTTTTTTCCAGGTTTTGGTATGTTTATAAGATGGAAAGAAAGTTGGAGAATGTTTCTTGCTTGTGTAAAGCCAATATTTTCCTGTCTTATTCACATGTGGTGAAGCATGGAAGTACATGGCCAGCTTGTAATATTTCGAATGCTCAGGGTAAAATAGTTTTCTCAGTTGAGGTCTGAACAACCACACTTCTAATAGCCTAGTAGATGCCTGTTACAGTCATTAGAGTGTTTCATACTGTGTGTCTCATCCTTGAGGAATACCTATGAACATGTCTCACTGACTAGATCCTAATTAACAGGGACCATAATTAGCCTTCTTGGAAATGCTTATAATTGCTGTTCCTGAAGGGATTGGCCCCTCAGCTGAACTCTGGGATATTCAACCAAGGATTTTGATGTGAAGCAAATGCTTCACACTGGGAAGCACTACTTTAGCTGAGGAAATCCATGCTTTTAAACAGACAAATCATTACCATATTTGCGAAGATAGTCTACTCTCATATTTTAGACAACATAGCTGAAGCTTGTGAGAGAAAAATTTGGAGTTTTTTAAAAAAATCCCATTATTTCAGCCAACAAAAGACTAGAAAAGTTGCTAGTGAGAAAAGAAGATCAGAAATGGAGGTGTTGGGTGCTTAAATACTATTTGAGGACAAACTGCTGCAGGTTCAGCTTGACCACATTGTCTCTTAGGCCACCTGAGGGAGAAGCTAGTTGATACTATGGAACAGGGTGAGAGATTGGCACAGAAAGAAATAAATGACAGAGATGCTCATGGTAGATGGCTGAAAAGAACTCAGCCTAATATAATATTCTGTATAAAACGGGTTTTGTTTCGCACAAAGCCCAACTGATGGTGCACAGTGCTTTCCAGGCAGGAAGGAGAACAGGCTACACCTCTCTGATCTTGCAAAAGACAAAGCTCACTACAGATTTGTGTTTCTCTGAGAAAGAAGGCAATCCATGCTTGTTATCAAATTGCCTGTAGCTTTTCACAGTGTTGTCAGTATAAAGAAAAATCACTGTCATTAGCAGACACTGAAACCACTCTTAACTTTATTATCCAGATCCAGGTAAAGGTACATGATGTTCAAAGACATTTTGGCTTTTTTGTTAATGTCACTTTTCTTACAGTTATTGCAAACAGAGTTTGTAGTGATGCAAGTTTATCTGTATTTAAATCCCCTTGAGCTGATAGCTCGATTGAAGGCTGAGCTGTGATCTCTTTGTGTATGAAGGAAAGACACTCATTTATTTATATTAACGTCAAGCCTGTCTACTGCACTTTTTTCTTCATCTTAATTGAATGTGTCTGCAGCAGCAGAGAGGGCATGTGTTTAAATAAGAAGGACTAATTGGAAGAAGCTGTCAGGTTAACAGAGATGTAGTTGGATATCTTGCACTTCAGTAAAAAATCTTCCTCAGGATAAGCTCACACCATTTATAAGGACATATGACAGATACATGAGGAAGAGGGCAGGAAGATACCTGTTTGGGAAATGTGTGAGTCTGCTATGTAATTGCAATGGACCTTTTAATCTAGAATGGATAGAATACTAAATAGATGAGTTCCCTGTAGGCTATTGAGGCTTTCACAGTTTCTTTTTCATCTTATTTCAGATCCTCTTAAGCCCCTCTGCACTCTAGACAGGGGAGTTGGTTGGTTTCTTGTGTCCCCCCTGAAGGAACAGAGGTGTAACAGGCAAGAGGAGACACATCCTCCATCTGTTATGTCTCTCTGCTATGGCTGCAGAGCTGGGAAGGCTTGTTTCTACCGTCAGCTTACTGAAAGCATATCTAATGTTAGACTGACTGTGTAAACACAGGGTTAGTAGGCAACTCTTGATGAAACCCCCAGAGAAGACAGTGAACTGCTCCTAATGTTAATATGCCCTTACTTAAATTAAACTCAAACTTTTTTCTTCAAAAACATGTCTTCAGCATGTTTTCTTAATAACCATGTGGTTTAATCTTTTAGTAGTAGGTATCTAAACACTCTTCAAGACTAACCTTATAAAACTGGTGGCATTGATGCAGATCTGCAGTTTGAGGGGTGTCAGCTGTCACTGGTCTCCGATGGGATCAGTTATTTTCAGGCTCTGTCTAGCACAGACAGAGCTGGTGCCTGTGCAGTGCTCCAGCTAGGCAGTGCAGCTGTGGTATCCACTGGGAATAAATTTGCATAGTGTTTCAGGAATGGGAGAAGAAAAATAGGTTAGAGGTGCAGAGGGAGCCAGAAGAAGTACTTGCTGCTGACCTTTGAAGAGGATGGGGTGACTGAGCCCTCTTGCTGGATCTATTAGCCACAGGCATCCCACTCAGAGCCTGAGATGTTGAGTAGCATCAGGAGCTACAGGTGAGTGCTTGAGCTGCTCCTGCCACAGTGACCTGTCCTTATGTGGTGCTTATATGCTGGTTTATAGGGTGATATATTTTATTGCCATGTTTGCAAACAGGACAATAGTTAACCTCTTTTTAGTTTTCATTTTGCAGCGAACTGTTCTTTATAACAAGTGAGCTGCCCCTAAGCTCTCTGAATAAACAGGCAGACTGACTGTGCAGTTTTCCAATGCTTTTACATAAATAACAGCTTTTGGGAGAAAACTGTGTTAGGTTCTTCTGAAATGAGCAAAAGCTTTTTTCCACTGAGAACAGACTACCTGTTTGTACCCACATTTCGAGCCCTTACTGCAACTACAGATCACCTAGCTGCATTGCTCTTTCTTTCGCAAAACACATTCTGAGCAGGGAAGCCCTCCTGTTCCCAAAGACTGCTTAGCCACTTCTGATGAGAAAAACTTCACTGCAATATTTATACATTTATACTAGGAGATTCCTTCTCTGATACTAACAACATTTTCTGTTAGTTTGATGGATGTAATGCATTTGCACTGAAACACTAACAATATTATTTTCTTTTTAATTGCAAACAGCTATTTTATGCTCTATGAATTCACATCTGGAGAATGTTCCAAATATAAATTCATGTTCCAGAAGTGTATCCATGTTTATTTCTCCATAGATCTAGAGGAAAACATAAGGAAAATCAGTCCAGAAAATCAGCCCAGAGATTATTTTACCTAGCACTGAGATCTGTACCACTTTCCCTTTATTGACAGGTAAATTAAAAAAAAAACTGAAAAAGTTTCGAAAAGACTTCTTTCAGATGGTTCAATCATACTGCTGCTTGCCATGGTGACCTCCTGAGACCTGGCAAAGTTCATATGCTCAGAGAAAGTATTCAGTGCTCTATGAAACTGCAACCACAGTTTATAAGGTTTAAGGTATTTTGTTTTTATTTTGATTTGCAAATTTTCATGATTATATTGTACTGGGAAGAAGTGAATATTTTTGCTCCCATTATGTTATAATGGAATGTAGCATCAGCCTGTTGGAAACTTCGCCGTCCACCCACTGATTCTCTGAGTTAATTACTGGTATTGTTGATACCAGCTCCACAAGTCATACCTGTTGAGCAAACTATGCAAGCAAATGGTCTTAAATATATGCTTAAGTAATCTTTTTCCTCTGCATTTTTAACATTACACTGAATGGAGTCTTACAGATTTACCTACATTTAAAGTTTTGCTCTGTTGTGAACTTGTACCCTACTTGGACCATTTAATATTTGAAACAGAAAACACTCGTTATAATTTTAATTTCCAAAATCTTGGTGCCCTAGCTTGTTGTGGGGGCTTTCTTTGCTCTCCTACTGGCAAGGGAGATGTCTGGTCTGGTTTCTTCATTGGTCAGAAGCGACTCTCGAGAATGGTTCTATTAAATTCTGCCACTTGGTGGCACTAGGAAATAACACAACTGCCCTTAAAAACGGCGCTGTAAAACATGGCCAAGTGCCGGGTGATAACAGGGCCCAGTGGCCCGCACAAAGGAAGACATCAGGAAAGGATTTCTGCCGGCAGAAATCCCACAGCCGTTTTGTTTGTTGTAGGTGTTAGTTTTCAGCACAGAGCGTGGCCGCTGGGATGCTGCGTCGGCACAGCTGTTGGCTCTGCTGGCAGATGTTCTGTACACCTCTTACATTTGTTACTTAAGAATTGTCTCTACACACCTAGGAGGGTTTTTGCTTTAAGTTGAGGAGAAAATAGTTGCAAAGCCTTTATTTCCAGTGCTTTACTTGATGCAGTGTCATAGTTTCTCTTGGACAAGCAAGTTTGCATGAATCTCCCTGGGGAGCCCCCCCAATGTAAATATTATTGCCTGTTTGGTTAGAAGAGACACAGCAAAGCCATGTAAGGAATAAACTCACTCTAGAGTGTGTATGCATGTGGGGATGTGTGTGTGTGAGCATGTATGGTTTGACTGACTTACTACCACTGCTAGTACAGAAAATGAAAAACTGGACCCAGAATTTATTCAGGTTCTTTCTCATCTCGGTTGATAATACCCAGTAAAGGTCAAGTGCCCTAGAAACTGATTTCATTTGTGGTTACATTCCATCTTCCTCGTGCAGCTCTTCTTTCAGATAAGAACTGAAAATTTGTTTTTCTCTTCCCCCCTGTGTAAAGTTTTTCTTGCTGGGGTTATTTATTCAGAACTTTTTACAAGGGCATGCAGGGATAGGAATAGGGGGAATGGCCTTAAACTGAAAGAGATAATGTTTAGATTATGTATTAGGAATAAATGTTTCACTGTGATGGTGGTGAGGCACTAGAACAGGTTGCCCACAGAAGTGGTGGATGTCCCATTCCTGAAAGTGTTCCAGGCAAGTTGGATAGGGCTTTGAGCAGTGTCCTGCCTATGGTGAGGGGGTTGGAATTATGATGATCTTTAAGGTACCTTCCAACACAAACAATTCTGTCATTCTGTGGTTCTATGAACTGAGAGCTGTTTTTCTGTCTGACCTTTTCTTGTCATTGCTCCTTGTATGTGTGAGTCTGTGCTGGTTTTGACTGGAATAGAGTCCATTTTTTTCATAGTAGCTGGTATGGGGCTGTGGTTTGGATTGTGCTGAAAACAATGCTAACAGCACAGGGATGTTCTATTTCTGAGCAGTGCTTGCAAAGAGCAAACGCCTTTTCTGCTTCTCACCTCACCCCTCCAGCAAGCAGTTGCGAGGGAACACCTACATGACAGGCTGACCCAAATTGACCACAGAGATATTCCATAATATATGGTGTCATGCTCAGTGTATAGAGCTGGGGGAAGAAGAAGGAAGGGAGGACGTTGAGAGTGATGATGTTTGCCTTTCCAAGTCACTCTTCTGTGTAATGGAGCCCTGGTTTTCTGGAGATGGCTGAACACCTGCCTACTCTTGGGAAGTGGTAAATGGATTACTTGTTTTGATTTGCTTGCTTTCCACAACTTTTGCTTTACCAATTAAACTGTCTTTATCTCAGCCTAGGAGTTTTCTCATTTTTACTCTTCTGATTCTCTCCCCCAAACCACCAGCGGGAAGTGAGCGAGCAAGTGTGTGGTGCTTAGTTGTTGACTGAGGTTAAACCACAATAGAGCACCATTAAAGCTCCTATTAAAGAAAATCAAATTGTAATGATTATTTCCAGCCTTCTCAACTGGGAGAAGTTTTCAGAGTGAAAAGACCCTTGGGACAAAAAGGGAACAGCCATCTGAAAAGCAGTGTTGTTATTTTATTTCCCTGTAATTCTAGAATTACAGCTATGTCTACACCATTAAATAGTAAGGTCAAACAGGATTACATTTATAGAGCAAAGGAGCTGGTATAGACGACTTGCTGTGCACTCCACATAGCTTTTTGGAGGGTGTTAGCTCAGCCTTGGTACTGCCCTGGGGAAGGACCACACCTCTCGGGTGGAGTCATCCACTCCCTGCTCTTCTGTGCAGCTGAGCAGTGTGAACTGGAGGCTGGCACGTGAAAATCCCTGGGACGTTCACCACAGATGTGGCCTCCCAAGCATAACAAAACTGCTTCTGCTTTCTGAAACAAGAGCCAAACTCCCCGGCTATAGGCGATGCAATGGAATCGTAAATTGTTGCTATCACAATATGTTAGTGAGGATAATGAAATAGGCTGGCATGAGAGTATATTACTGAAAAAAATTATTCTTCATCAGTGATTTAAACCTGGATAACTGGAAGTTATTACCAGCATCTAAGTGAGTGTCTTGCTGTGTTAACATAACCGGTCCAGGAGAATGGTGCCTATGTAATGCATAGCAAGTGTTGCTGGCAGTGACCCAGCCCATGCTAGGAAGAAAATCATTGTTTCAAATGTCATGGGAAATTATTTGGAAATTGGAAGAGCCAAAGATGCGACTGTAGACTTGACAGACTCAAGGAACGGCAGGGACAGATGCCACGGTGATGGGTGAAAAGAGCTAAGGAGAGGCTGAGAAGCTGGATGGGAAGTTAAACCAGACAAATCTGGGGTTTTTTGCCATCCTGAGCTTGAAAGCTGAGGGAACTTCTACCCTGATAGATATAAATGCACAGTCAGGAAAAGGTGTATCTGCACAGAATCGCTGAAGCTCAAAGCAGAGGTGATCCAAAAGTAATTGAAACTCTCTGAGTAGAGGCCCAAATGGGTCTCTGCAGGCGCAGCTGTTATCATTGGGTGTACACTGCACCTGGCAAGCTGAAACCTTGCCCACAGCAGCTTATCGTTTTTACCATAAATATATTGAGGGCTAAATAAAAACAATCAGATCAGATCCATGTTATTCTTCTAAGAAGCAATAACTGAGTGAAAAATATCTTTGCAAGAGCTCCTCAGGCTAAGTGAGATTTAGTGTAGTTAATCACTTGATTAATTTAATCACCTGTGGCTTTTGCATAGCCCCACCATAACTGACAATACCAATAAAAACGTCATGTTAGAAAAACAGTGATATCTTTGAAATATAGAAATGGAGTTTTGACTCCTGGGTGCATTTCTGATGTGCCAGTATCTGGCTCCTAAATATCAGAACCTCAGTTTTTGAGTTTTACCACGATGGGCTATATCTCAGTCAGCAGCAAACATCAGCTAAGAAAAATTACCTTTAAAAAAAGGCCTTTCAGAGGTTAAGTTTACAGGGTACTGCTGACACTGTGAAAAATAACCAGCATATTGTAAGAATCACACTTTAAAAACAAAAGCCAGACAAAAATATCCATTTGGATTATTCACTCAGCAAAATCAAAATTGCTGAAAGATATTCCTACATGACACTCACGCAGTAGCAGCTTTACTTGCTCATAAACGAAAGCTAAGGCAATCACTTTGCCAAGCATCACGTCAATGGGGCAAGCTGTCTTTAATAGTCAAAAGCAGTGAAACAGCAGGAGGCCTCTCATTAAAATGACACATTCCTCTTTTAAGCAGGCAGCCATTCAATGCAATAGTTATTTGGCAGTATCTTTAAAAAATAATATTAATAAACTTCCTAACATTTGATGTTTACTGAGCATGAAATTTCATCTGACATACTTGGGCTGTGACTTTCTCCAGTGACTTGCTTCTTGTTTACATTTGATTTGCATCTCATTTACATGGGAAATCAAATGTGTGAACTGCCTTTGTGTAAACTTCAAAACAGGCAGTTTTATGTGTTGGAAGGGTTCATGTTACAGTGTGATCATACAAAAATAGCAAGTAGACCACCAGAAAAAGATGCTTGCTGTACAAACTTCCTTCCTCCCTGTTGTTAATGATGGTGGAAATTGCCTCATAAAAACTAAATTACTAAAAGATAGACTGCAAGGTTACATTCACTCTGCTCTAACTCAGGTCCATCATTAACCTCAACAAATATCAGCACCAAGGTATCATCAGCAGAAACTAAGGGTGGTCACCCTTGCTCCATCACAGTTGTTTGAACAAGAGGTGGGAACAGGCACAGCCCATCTTTATAATGGCCACCAGAAACGATGGAGCAGTCTCCAGACAGCATTGTTATAGGAAACACATTAAGATAAGATACATTTTTTCCAGCTAATTGACAACCATGTAAATGTTAATGTTAAAATCAACTCTCGGCAAATGCTATAGGTAATTGCTGTGAACTTGAAAACGTTAATTATACCTCACATCATTCTCTACAGAGCATCCAATTAGCAGATGAAAGATTAAGATCTGAGCATCCTCATCCTGCTCATACCTAAAACTGTATCACCATGCCACTGGTTCCAAGCTACCAGAAGCTTCAATATCAAAGGAAAGAAAGGTGACAAGTATGACAGAACTTTAAACTATTCCACTATTCCAAACAGCCACTATTCCAAAGCAGAGATCATTAAGTCTGACTTCCATACTAGCAAGTCTAGATAAAACCACGATAATACAAAGTTTTTTGCATGGGCAGAGAAGAATAATATAATAACTTTATGAGTTCACTGTGGAAATATGCTGCTACCTGTGGTCCAAATGTTCTTGAAGAGGCAGCAAATAGAGACAAAATGACATTTTTTTACTATAGGAAAATTAGAGTAATCCCAACTGAAATAAATTGAAACTGCCTCAGAAAATTTATGCAATACTGAATGACTGGATTAAAAAAAAAAAAAAAAAAGCTACTTGAAACAGAAAGTGATACAGATGGAGGGGGAAATGATGCATTTGTGATGACAGACTTCTTTAGCTATTATCAGTCCGGAAAGAGATCTTGTCGTCATTGTAGAAGCTTCTGCAAGCATCAGATCATCACTTAGGAGTAGCAAAAGGACAAACACAGCCCAATTAATTGCAAGGATGAGAGGCAGAAATAGAAAATACCTCAATGCCAGTATAGAAATCTCAAGTATTTCTCACATCTTCAGTGTTGTACACATTTGTATTTGCTTCCATTTCTGAGCAGATGGAGAAAAAGCATAGAGAAGAGTATAATGCTGATTAGAGGTAAGGAATTTCTTCTGTGGATGCCAAGATTTAACCTCTTCATCTTAGAAAGATTCTCTCTGAGAGACTCAGAGACTTATTAAATGAGATTAGTATGAAGAATGTGATCAAGAAACTATGCACCTTTCATCACAGTACAAAGTTAAAGAGATACTAAATGAAATAGTTTGGAAGCAAATTTGAAAAACAGAGAAGGAAAAATTTCCATACCTTGTTAGCAAATTGCTGAACTAATTTGGCACAGGAGGTTTTGGAGACCAAGAGATTAAATGGGCTCAGAAAAGTGATTAGTCAAAGTGATGGAAGGAAGTTTGTCAAAGGCTGTAAAACTCAATAACCATTAAACTGCTCCAGCTCCAGAAGCCTCTGAACAGGGGCTAGCAAGGGGCTGGGAGTGGCTATGTTACTATGTAGTCAGTCCATTCTTATCATCTCTCTAATCACATATTGCTTCCTTCAGCATCCTCTCTTTGGCAATAGCCTGTAGACAGACCCTTAACTGAAACAGTATGAACACTCACAGGGTCCTCAATCCATATTTTAGCCAAGAACATGCCAATTTTTTGCAGAACTGAGAGCAGCCAAGAGTCCTGGGGTTATTTCCACTCACTGCAGGGTGAGAAGTTGATACCAAAATTTGTGCTGGTGTTTCTCAGTAGGTTTGGGGTTTTGTCATTTTGCTGGGTTGTTTCCAGGGTTGAGGCCTGGATTCTTATTTTTCTTCTTTTATCTGATCTCAAAGGTCTCTTCCAACCCTACTGGTTCCATGATTCTTCCTCAGTCTCTGCAGATGAAGAAACAAGAAAAAAAAATTCAAAATCACTATACTGACTTTCTGTCAACCCCACTTTAGATAAAAACAGGCTCATTTTTACGTCTCCCCATCTCCTGTTCTCCCTCATCTTCGCTTTGTTTACCATCTCCAGTGATGCCTAAAGAATGTATTTTCCACACAATAATTTGTGTGTAGGTCCTTCCCTGTAGTATGTGTTGACAGAAGAAGACCAAAAAGAAAAATCCTGTATCCCATCAAAGTATGAGGCCCTTTTGCAAAACAGACGAAAGAGTTCAAAACTAAAGTCTTGTACCAAAAGTCATGTCAGTGTGTCTAAATTAAAAATTAAAACCATGACATAAAATAATGTCTAGCACTTTCTTTGTTCACTTTTTTAATGTACTTGGTGCAAATAATAGGAATTTGTCCTTACAGACTATTTCCACTGTCCAGGAATATGAGAGAGACTATTTGTGTCTCAACAATATACCCCAGCAATTGAATCCTGTGTTCTTATGCAAGCTAGTTTCCTAATGGAGCTGATAGGAATTTTGCCAAGCTACTGCCTTGAATTGAAATGGTGTGTGTGGGAGGACTGTGGAGTGACACCCTGAGGATATTTAGGCATGGCAGATACTTATTATGCAGTCAGAAATATTTCATAATGAAATGATATTAATTACCGATTGTAGTATTTCCTTCTATACCATTTAAAAAATAAAACCCAAAGAAATCGATCTATAAAGTTGTTTTTCCATTCCTTGTCCTTCAAATGGGTCTGTGAAGTATTTGTTTCATAATTTGAAAATGTCTTAAGCTGGCTGTTTCCCCCTTTTTATCTCCTGTTGGACACATCTATTTAATGCAAATTCTGTGAATGAGAGAAACATCAGGCTTACCAACTTAAAAGAAATCCATGCTCAGCTAATCAGCATATCACTCTGAAAAGCCATGAGGAGGGAGACATTTTTGCCTCACATTAATTCTGGGATGTGCTCGAAAGCTGTTTTTTTCTGAATCTTATTGTTGGAGACAGTTATCTTGCTAGAAGGTGACATTGTCTGTGACACGGGCAGAGTGGGAGCCTGACTGCAAAGCAAAGCTGCCACTCTGTTTTATAACAACTTAGCTGCAGTGGGAAAACATGACTTTATGTGATTTACAAGTTTCTGCATAAGACACTGTGGGGTTTCTTCCACTGGGCTTCACCAGTGGCTCCACTGACACTATGGATACAGGACAAGTGCCCTCATCATCAGTCCCTCAGGTGCCTCCACTGGCTGAGATGGCAAAGTTAGATAATGCAAGGGAAAAGAACCAGGATGGACTCGTTCGCTAATCCTTCCCTGCAGTACACATTTCTAGCTCTTGGCTTTATAGGAGCTGTAGGACAGCAAATTTAAGGACAATTTGCTGTTGGACACCCAGCAAACATGCTGTAGGATCCTTTAACAGTGTGCAAGGCTACCTTGAGAAAAAGAATTGAAATATGAAATACACAGAACTCCACTAATTCAAGTAGGATAGTGTTTAGTCTCATGAGAGCATTGTGGGTGCCAGAGGTTTCTGTTATTTAACAGCGAGAAGCATAATAAGCACCTCTTGTCTGAAGCTGAGGTTGTATTGGCATTGCAGTGCCTCTCAGGCAGAGACCCTAAGATAAACACTGATTATAAAGTTTGGGAAAATGGTGGCCAAACGAAATGTAATGAGATTTGATGCCAAGGTGGCCAGAGTGAATGACACAGTAGTTTCCTCTGATTTCTTGGGTTCTGTGAAAATCTGCTTCTAATTTGCTGTTGCTTTGGCCACTTGTAGCAGCGTGTCAGCATCTGGCTGCTGAAGATTAGTATGCCTTGTTGAGAAATATGGTTTGTTTCTGTTAACTTGCGAAGATAACTAGATAACTGAGATAACCAGTTGTTTCTTTCTGAAGGACTAAATCTAAAAATGCTAACAAAGTCTGTGAGATTTTGATTTAAATTATTAATTATGTAACTCATATAAATTGAGTTATATAACTCTAAGATATAAACTTTGATAATTTTGAAACAGGTTTATCCATGTAGGCAGACAGTTTTGTTAGCAGGGGATACAATGAAAGAGACAAATTATTGTACAGGTTTTCCTTCTTATCAGAATTTCTCTTATTTTCCCTGTTTAAAGCCTAGTTTAGATGTACTGTTCCTTCATATGAATCGTTGCTAAATTTTGGGTAATCTGAAAGATCATGCTGTTTATATTTGAAAAAATGAAGTTGTAGGGCTCCACTGGCAACGAAAATACCAGAACTAGGATTCTGGCAATTCATCTCCTCACAGGACTTCTAACAGGCTGGGAGGATTAGACTAAGTGAGAGCTTTGGTACTAAATGACCCAGTTTGCCCACAACAATGCACTGAGTTTCATTTGAAAGGAGGGATTCAATTTCAGGGCATTTCTGTTGACCTCTAAAGCTCCTTAGAGCTTGATTTATTTTTTTTTTTAGACCAATGGCTGTAATTTGCTGGCCTGAAGAGATACAGGAGGTAACACTTGTTCTGAATGGGAGATCTCACTATAGAAACAAAAACAACTACACAATCTGCTTTGTGTTTCAGCTGAAGGTGGACATCTGAAGTAGTCACAGCCGGTAGATGATGTTTGAAACATTCTGGATCTTCCTTTGGTCTTAACTATTTTAATAATTAGCTTCCATGAAAAGTGAAGATTTGAGTTAATGATCCTCAGCATTATATAATTTGAAAATATCTTTATTGCATTCTGTTTAGAAAACACCACCCACATAGATTAGTGATGATGTTACCATTCTTTTTCTCAGAAGCGTGTCAGGACATTATTTTAGTATAAAACAGTTTTTTAAGTTGAAGGGGTTTAATCTTGCCTTAATTCCCTAAGGGATGAAAATGATCATTGCATCTTTATAAAAAAGGAACTGTTCACATAAAGAGCTACAAGGGAAATTTACAGAATTTATTAAGTAGAAATGCCATCACTGAATCAGCTTCAATATATTTATTAGCAACTACAACTGCTACAAACTTTTTACTTCTGTTAAACACTATGAAATTTCTTTAGAGAGGAGAGATGCCTTAAAGCAGCTTGGAAGGAGAAACTAAAATTGACTGCCAAGTAGAGCACTAACTTCCCTTTCTACAATTGGCAATATAAATACTTTCAGCTGATTCTGCTCTAGAAGGTATTCATGAGAATTTGACTTGTATATCTTAGAGGGAAAATTGACATTTTTTAAAGGATTTAGGTCTTCATGTCCTGATGGCTGAGTAGTACAAGAAAAATGATATTTCCTTAGCTCCTTTGGCATTTCCTTAAATTGCATGTAAAAGTGGAATGAGAATAGAAGTTTTATAATTAAAATTGATTTTATAGATGACAAGACCAAAAAAAATGCAAAGAACAGTGAGAAAACCACAGAATTTTCTACTCTGTATTAGCATGAAGATAAAAGTTTCTGGCAGAACTGTCCATTCCATACAAAAACTTCCACTCACATTCACATGATTGCAAAATCTCCATCTCTCTTGCTCCAGTGCAATAGACCTCAGGCAGTATGTACCAGAAAGGAAAGAAACTGTTAGAATAGCCTTGTAGACCTTGACATAACTTCACGGGGGATCAAAAGGATTCTGAACTGAAAACCTTGGTAATTAGGAACAACTGATCAATGGCAACATTGGGTTGGTGCTTGGCAGCAGCCTGGAAAGTTACTCAAGTATTAGGAAATATTGGGAAAGGAGCAGAGAACAAAGAAGGATTCTGCCATTGCACAGATCAATGGTTGTCTCACACAATGGGCAAAGTTTTCAGCTCTCGTCACCTCACCCCTGAAAAATACAGAAGAATGAGAGGAGTTTTGAAGGATGGCCACAGGCACAGTCAGAGGAAATAAACATTTTTCACATGAGCAATGTTTGAGCTGTCTGGGAAGAAAAGGATTACAAATTTGAGGATGAAATGACAGAGGTAAAGTTATGAGTGCAATGGATAAGAACGATAAGGTCAATTGTTCCCTGTCTTTTCCAGTAGCATTGGGGAACATAACACACATCCAGGCAGAAGCAGATTTAAACCCAAAAAATACAAACTTATTCATTCAACTGGTTACAGCTCTGCTAATGAACGTGTGGGCAAGAAAGGTACGAGCCTCCTCAGGGAGACTGGATTGTTGGTGACTGAAGAGACAAACTACAAAAAGCTAAGGGAAACCTTGGAAATGAGAGGCTGAGGGATAATTCACCAGCAGTAAAAATAATCCCCAGTGACCAGGAATGATCAACCACCCACTGTGACTATGACTGAAGTTGTATAATATTCCTAAAGACAAATAAGTAAACAAATAATTGAAATTTTCTATTATTTAATAATTTTACATTCTAGAGAAAAAGATCTTATAAAAGCCTCAGAAACTGATGTGTCTACCACATATATGGACTTCTCAAAATCTAATTAATGTAATCTACTCCCCATAATGAGTTAGAAGAGGAACACTTTATTTGTTCTTACTTTGTCTTCCTCTGCTCATAAGAATATTTTTTCTTGGAAGGTTGCTCTCATAATAATGTTTGTTCTCCTTGTGTGGGGCAACTGGATGTGCTGAGAGAAAATCTATGGAAATCACCAATCTTGCCAATTATGAAAGAGATTATTGAACTGAAATTAAAACTCTTTGGGAAGTAGGAAAAAAAAAGAAGAAAAAACGTAATGAGTCAGTACTCTGCACCAGAAAGAGCTGTGTCATGTGTTATACTAATTGAATACCAATACAAGTTTCCTGATTGAAAACTTTCCAATGTATAAGTTTTGTCCAGCCTTGACGTAAACTTATGGATATATAAGGTAGACTTTATGAAAGACTAGAACCAGATTTTGTGATTTCTCCTGAATGATTAGCACATTCTTTAGATTGATCACATTTTCTTTTTTATTATAGAAAACATTATCTCTCTCATTCATCCCTGAAGTATCCTTTCTCAGGTAAAAGAAATAAAATAAAAAAAAAAAATTAACATACGCATTACAATTAGATATTAATCTAGCCTGAGATTTTTCCTTCTCATTTACAATCTCTTTCAATATCTGCTAGGAAAAACCATCTTGGATCCCATTTTCATAAATAAATTTCATACTTAATTGGCCTAATTACTTTGTCTTCCTAAGAAAACTGATTTAGGTTTGCAGCTATTGACTGTGTAACTACTGATATGTACCCAATTACACCACTTCTGAACTGCATTTTCTCTCTGTGTCTAGACCTAATAATAACTCAGGAAGATCACAAGCAAATTCTGTTCTTAAAATAAACTCAGTTTGCATGATAATCTTTTGGGTATATGTTTTATGGAAATTACTCAGTTATTTTTTCTTTTTCATGTCACAATGGTGACATTCGTGTACCACATTTATCCAAGAATCAGACCAAGCTGGTTTTGTTGGTTTAAAAAAACCAACTATCTTAGGACAGGTGTGTCATATAATACTTGTGCATATTCCTACACTTAGGGTCAAAGGCCAAGAGAGGAAGCAACTGACAGGAGGAAACCGAGGATAATTGGGATTTAAATGAGCAAAGGAGCCTCCCCTACTTCCAGCTGTCCGATGGGTGATGGGTGTGGTCTCCTTTACCACCTACCAGCTCCACCTCAAGTAGGCATTGTTTATGAGATGCTTGGCTGTATTAATTTCAGGAGAATGCCTGATGAACAATGGCCAAACCTTTTTTCCATTTAGGAAAGACCAAAATTATGGCATTGCTTGGATAAATGTGCTGCTTGTGTTTCATGAGTTATCGCTGCAGTGTGGTGCAATGCTCAATGGTCTCTTCATAAAGCTCTCTCCTATTTCCTGTCATTTTGCTCCTGCCCCTTGGATGCTTTGGATCTGTAATTTAACTGTCACGAAATAAAAGACTCAATAAATAGACTTTTGTTCCAGCTAGTTTTTTCTTCAAGCCACTGTGAGATAATATGTTTCCAGTACAAGAACAATTTGGTCCACAAGCACTTCCACTAAGAAGTCATCTTATCTTATGAAGAACAGATCAAAAAGAAACAGATGCAGCGTTCTGGACACGGAAAAGAAAAATCTGATCAGAATCTATAAGTGATGATACTCACGTCATTGCAGAAACCTGGTACAACTAAGGTACAACTGCTTGGCTCAGCATCAGCATCAGCATTAGCTGGGTGTGGGGAACGTGTTCACCCCTGGGGCAGTAAAAACCTTGCTCTGAATGTGCCTTTCTGACACCGACTGTGGAGCTGCTCCTGCTGTTCCTGGCAGTCACGGGAAAGGAGAAGGGAGGACTGTCCCCTCTGCAACCCTCCAGCTCCCTCCTGCCAGCTGCAGCCAGCTGTTGAGCTCTAGCAGCCAAAATACGGTGCTTTCAGCTTGTTAGTGAAATCTGCTTCTTGAACAGCTGAGGTTCATCTTGTTTGCGGCACTGCAACAAAACAGGTCATGCTGGCCCTTCTTCTAGCCTCTTAAATCTCTTGCATCTGGGAAATGAGAGCAGAGGTTGTGTTTTGGAAGACATCTCTACAAAAAGGAATTTCTTTACAAGTTATAATTTCTCTTCTTTTAATAATCTTTATTTGAATTAGACCTGTAGGCACTTCTGAGAAATAACCTGAAAATTAACATTATAGGCATTCTACACCTGTTGTTATTGTCTGTATTTTAATGCTAAAATGTCAAGATGTTTTGCAAAAATTTATCTGATTATTTTATTCGCAAAATTAGTAAAACCCTGACTAGACACTGGTGGTCTGGGTTTCAGGAAATTACCTAAGAAAGTCTTCATGTGAGGCAGACATGCCATCAACGTGGGTCCCTCACATGCCTCCAAAGTCTATTGAACATCAATCAATCTCTTTTCCCTAGGATTTTATTTGACCTTGCTTTCCTTTGGATTCACAATATGTTTTTCCTCTTCTGCTTTCATCTTGAAAAACATCAGATAAAGAGTTGCCTGTTTCATGTGATTGTATTTTTTAATCAGCTCTTTCATTATGAGCTGCCCAAAATCATGTCTGCTTTTATAAAATGGCAGGTAGATTGAAGAATGACAAGTTGACAGGTGGACAGAAGATTGACACATGTGATAAAATATTTGGATAGTCAAATCTCAGTCTGAAGGAAACGCAGCTGTACTGGGAAAGGCTCGCCTTTGAATATAGATAGGAAAATTGAGAAGGAATAGATTTCAATCACATATAGAAATTATATAGAAAATGGAGCCGAGTTTGTTTGCTAGACGGTAAAGGTAAATGAATAAGCTTCATAAAATGATCCAAAGAAACATTGAGTTCTTGTCTTTTTTGTAAATGAAAAGGGATATGTCAATCAAGATGCAGAAGTCCCAGAGAAAGATATGTCGTATTGTTAACAGAAACAATGAGAGTTATAAAAATGAGACAGGAATAATCAAATTGACAAACTGCAAATACAGACTTTACAGCTGTGAAAACTCCTGTCCATCCATATTCTTTTTCTTTTAAGCCTCACCATTGCAAATTTAAACTGATCTTTCAAGAAGGTTCCTGAGATAAAACTGGTGAGGGGCATGAAATAAAGCCCATGTGCTGGTGGCTTGCAGGATTTCTACCTGTACAACATTCACACAATGCAGTATGGACAATAGATCCCTCCCAGAAACCCAAAAAGAACAGTAAAAGTGAATGCACTCTCTTGTAGCAATTATGTATGCTGGCCAAATATGAAAGAAAAAACCTTAATTGACAGATTCATGATCAAAGAGTGACAGCTGCCTCACAGCTACCCAAAATGCTATTCCACAGTCTGATCTAAAGCCCTCTGGAAGTAGTAAGTCTTTTCATTCATTTGAACAAACCTTCCATCAAGGCCTGTATCTCAAGAGAAGTATATACACTAATGATGCCAAAACCCCAGGAAGGCATCTAGGTGTTCATTACATGAAAAAAGGATGGGCAAACACTTCTTCACTTTACATTTCCAAATTGAAATCTGATAGGAAAAAGCAGTGATCTTGGATATTTAGTGGAAAGCAAAAACTGGGTCTGACTAACACATTCTTATGTAACCATTACAGGCCATGGGAAAATTCGAAGATTTGCTATATATTCACTGCAGCAATCTGTTGTCAAGAGCTTTATGCAGTGAGAAATGAGGTTTTCATGAAACTGAAGTTTATAGGTAAAAAAAAAAAAGCTCAGTTGCTTGTCACCTCAGATCCAACTTTACTGCACAACACATTTTCAGTGACAGCTTGTAACACGGATCAGATAATATGCTGAATGTCATGGAAATGATTCAAAATGTCAAAACAAAGCATAATTATTAAAACAAATTGGAGGGAAGGGGAAAGCGTAATAGAGCACAAAATGAGCATACCTATGAGAAGTTATTTTGGTCTGCAATTTTTTTGAGAGCAACATCAAAATGATAGCACTTTAAATGTGTGTTTCTTTTATAGCTCTGGCTTCAGGTTTTAACTTTGCAATGCCTATGAGCATACTTATACTTAAAAATATTATGGAAGAAGCAGTTTCAGGTGTTTCCTCACTATATTTGAGCTCCTTTTCTGTTGTTGAGCATATTTTTCTGCAGACTACTGGCCTTCATGATTTGTGTGGGCACATTGCCAAGGGTTTCAATTTAGCTGATAACACATACAGTTAGCCCAGAAGGAGAGATGCATAGCTAAAATGCTGTGCACAGTGTTAGACTAAGTGGGGTTTATGGGCCATGTAGTCAAGATTTTTTTTAGGGGATAACACAAGTAAATGTTTGTCTCAGAGGCACCTAAAAATGAAAATATGTCCCCCATATAATATACTTGATATAAAGGAAATTCCTTCTCATCTTTAATAATACTGTGAGAAATGCTGAGGCAAAGTAGAAGAGTTTTAGGTCAGCAAAAAATTCATTGCTGTTTTCATGGCTGTACAATAGTGCTGGACAAATAATTTGCAACATTTATTCTCCTTATCTGGTACTGGAATATGAGTGACAAAATCATTATTTCCTTCAAATATATCCAGAGCTATGTGCATGCAGGCTACTGTGCCATGTGACATACCAGAGAACACTCACCTGTGACAGGCATGGTGTTACTGGTCACCAAGGATAGAGGACACTGTGGACCCCATCACTGTTGGTGTCATTCTTGCCTGGTGCTACTCTAGATGTGTAGCTCTACTCAAGAACTCCAGTGTTGGAAAATTTACTTTGAAGCAATCTCAATATTTACACTGCCCTAGATGGCCACAGGTTTTATTCCGTGGTGAAGTTTTAACCAGGGTTATGGGCATCAAACTCAGATCAGCACATTTAGCCTAATAAGTGTCATGTCAGGAGTTGAAGCCCATGATCTTGTGACAGGACACTTTCCATAACATCTAATGGTGTTTCCTTGACCCACTACAGTCATTGTTGCATCTGAGACCTTTTTTCATAGTAGAATCACACGACACAGAGTATTACTTTCCATCTGAATATTTGTTTATTGACTACGCTGTCCTCAGTGGTTTTATTTCAGCTTTATCTGGATTCTTACTGTGCCTGCTCTAGTTTTCTTTCTTACGACTCTGGTAAGACTTCATAGCTGGGTCACCAGCTTGGCAAGTCTCCCTCGGAGCAATGGACAGGGATAAGAACTGTGGGGAGACCAGCAGCCTCCCTGAGCTACACTTCAGTATGGCTCCTCTGGCTGAGCACATGGTATTACTGTAGGTCTCCTATGTGCAAAGGAGAAAAGCTTTTCCAGTCTAAACACATATAAAGAATCTGTGGTTGTAGCCATTTAGGTAACCCATTTAATCAGGCAAATGTGTGTGGTAATACATGAGGTGTGCTTGCCTGCACAAAGGTCTATATTCTCAGAACAGCCAGCATGGAAAAGTAGCAACCAGCAGTGCATTCCCCAGTGTGGAGGCTGGAGTACTGGCAGAGTGGGAAAATATTAAATGGGGCCAAGGATTGACAGCTGCTGAGTTAAGATAATTTTTATCAGTTGATGTAAGGGCACTGTTCTTTGTATTAGTGAGTTCATCCTGATTTATAGCCATTCTGTCTGGTCTGCATCTGCAATTCTTGTATATTTTAAATATTTGACTGGAAGAATTAACTGACCTCATTCAGGTGGGTGATCTGTTTCTCATATATATGCCAAGAGACAAAGATGTCAAACATTTATTTAAGCCTGCAAATATTACAAAATAAAATTAAAAGTATGCTTGAGCAGTCTGCAGCAGAATGGTAATGCTCTCTGAGAGCCTTATGCTCGCTGTTCCCCAGGAAATAAATAGTGTCTGCTATTCTAATATTGATTTTTCATTCTTCATCATGCTTAGTCAAGCCTCTCCAAAATAGACACCAGCTATTCTAACAAAGACTGAGCCAAGGAATGGGAGAATGGTAATGCATACAGTCAGCCTACTCCCTTGACTATCCCAAGCAATCCATTTTAGCAATTCTCTTGGCTTCTAGTGACTTCTATCACAGATGGTGTTGCAGACTCAAGCTAAGCTCTTTAGAGATATGACGTCATTTAAACTCAGCATTTATTAGAAACCCCCATTTTCTCCAGTTATTATTTCACTCATCTTTTTGTTAATTTATACATAACTTCCAACAAAGGAAAATAAGAAAAATCTCTAATGTGAAATCAGGTGAAATTACTGTTGGGATGCCACCATGTGCCAGGGGCACTGTTCCTGGGCTCCTTGTTGGTGCTTCCTTATTGCAGACTCACCTCATCCCACCTGTAAGCACACATATGTGCCAGAGGGAGGTGGGGAATCCTCTCCTCCTTGTTCTCTTTGGCAAGTTGTACATGTCACAGAGCTCTGGCAGAGCAGGACACCTGCAGGAGAGCACTGAACTGTCTTTGTAGCCAACCCCTGTGTGGGTAAAAGCATGAAAATTATATTGTAGGCACATTATAGTGGTGGAGCTTTTCTGCTTTTTCTTTTTAAAGCTGGTTTAAAAAATCAAAGCAGCTTGCTTTCCACAGTAAGGAAATCAATGTGTTTAACAGGATGCTTCTGGCTCCTAGATAGCCTACAGAGACAGAATGGTTTGCAGGAATGGGAATTGCAAAAAAAAAGTGAAAGCATTTTAGAACAAAATGCTATCAGGACCCACACTTTATAATCTCCAAAACAATACAGTGGTTGTAATTAAAATGCCATTATTCATTAGGGTTTTTTTCCCCTGCAAGGTGATTCTCTTTAACTAATAAAGTTAACAGTGTACATAAAGATAATGGTGGCTATTAAAAAGGCCTTAATGGTAACTACTATAAATTAAGAAGGGCACAAACACTTACTAGGTAATAAGGGCAGCTGCATTACTGGAATTTTTATTCCTCATTTTTCTGAGGGCTTACAAAAAGATGTGACTGTGTTATCACAAAAAAAAAAAAATTAAAAAATTACCAGATGACAATTATTGCTAAAATTCAGTGATAAAAATACAGGTAGAAGTATCTCACAGCAAGCACAGGGGACCTGGCTCTCACTGGTAAACATTGGTGCCCAGAGAAGTGTTGGGCTGAGCAGAATGACAAGAGGGATGCTCTTTCCCTCTTAGTACTTTTCACATCTCTCTTACTGGAGTTGCTTCATTAACTATTCCCCATGCCTAATAACCCTTTTCCCAAAGACATTTTAATTTAAGAAAAAGATTTTTTCATTCGAGTTTTAAAAATATATAAAGTTCTTCATATCTGGTTTTACATCTCCTCTGCCTACTCTCTTCATATTGCCCCTGGCACTGATGCTGCCTTCTGTCTGAGCTGTGTATGGGTACTGCTGTAACTCCCTTTCCTCTGCCAAGGCTTCTCTGCCACTTTCATTTTCAATTGCAATTACTTCATCGCTGATAAGCACTAGAATCCAAAGTTAATCCCAAAGGTGGATTCTCTTAAACGTCTTAAAGTGGTTCATTTTGAGTAGAGACACTGCTGACATTTTCTCTTAGAATTGGTGGTACTCATGATCTGATTTTTGAGATGGTAGTCTCTCACTGAGAATTAGAGCCCTGTGATCATCCGGAGAAAAACAGCAGGTAGAAGATGTATATAAGGCTTGCAAAGATGACTGTGCAATGCCCTGCTGCCAATAGATTTTTTACTCCCATTTAAAAGAAATTTACTTTAGTCTTTAACTCGATGGATACATACAATGTTTTCACATGTTTTTCCTAGGATCTCATCTTCTTATGTTGAAGCTCATGGGTGAATGCATACTGATTAAACAGGAATATATCTTAAAATAAATAAATTTTAGGAGAAACTTAGTATTGGGAATTGAGAGGTTTGCAATTCTGCGACATACTCCCTGAGAAGCTGTTAAATGTTTTTGGCCTCAACTATATTGTATTGGCTAGTAGTAATTTAAAAAATACAAATTTTATATATAAACATGTAGGTGCTATTTTTGTAATATTTTTACACCCTTAATTCTTAAGTTATTTTTTGAAGAATTTTGTATTCTGTTAGTAATCAGGAAAACATTTGAAAACCACTAGCACAAAAGATAATTCCATCTGTTTTATGAACCTTCCATCTCTCTTATGGTCCCTCTTTCTTTCTTTTGGACATATATTTCTTTTTCTCATTAGTTCTCTCATTTTATCTGTCAGAAAACCCAAGAATTAGTGTTACCTTCTAAATTCTATTTGAAATTTTCTGGTAGGCACATTATAAGGCAGCATGGTTCACCTTTTCTTTGCTTTCCACTCTTTTGCCCGCCTTAGCTGAAAAATTGCTCAATGAAATGAAGTTTATGAGATTTCAAATCTCTGAAGTAATGCCTGAAGAAAGAAAAAAAAGTAGAAATTTTCTAGAGAATTATTTTAGTCTCTTGTGAAACACCTCAAGAAAAGAAGAATTCTCTACATGAATTCTCCAAGTAAAATACCAATTGCACTGAAAGCTGTCCAGGTGAGTTTGCAGCCTGGAATTTATGACTATTGAGTGAAAGAAGAAAGCAGCTGCACTTGCTGCAATACTTTTCTGAAGTCTCTGTTGGTCTGGGATCATGATGCAGAGCTCCATAGGGAATATACACGGGGAAATTATTTCATCCTTCTTTTTCAGGCCCAAGGAGATTTCCACAGAGGTGTTGCTCTTGATGAGGTATCTTTCAAGCAGAATCTGCTCCCGCAGGAGCAATTCACATGTGTCTGCAGGTGGACTTGTACAGTTTGGAGCTGGACTCACAGCAGGAAGATTCCCATGCCAGCCATGATGGCTGAGTAGATGGAAGAAAAGGCCTCCATCTAATCCCCAGAGCCTACAGGGATTGTGTGTGCATCCCCAGATGAAGGGGCAGAAAACCCCCTCCCATTTCAATGAGGCATCTGTCAGTGCAGTCTTGGAGGGAGCGCTAGAGAGCAGTTTGGCTCCCAGAGTAGAACTTCCTGCAGTGGCAAGAAGCATCATGCCAGGCATGCATTTTTGTCAACCCATTCCTATTCTGATAGCAAGAATGAAGAGGTGAGCTGCAGATTTGGGAATGTGCCTCTTTGTACATGAGTGCTGTAGTCACCTGAGAGGCATTCCCTGTGCACTGGAAGTGTGTAATGCCTCACAGCAGTATTCGCTGCAGTTTCTTTAGACACGTTGGTGTGTAGAACTTTAGCAAAATAAAAACAAATCTCACACCAAGTGAGTGTCCTTCATCTTCAACCACAGTGAAACCATAGATTCACAGAATTGTTTAGGCTGGAAATTATCTTCAAGATCATTGAGTCCAACTGTTAGCGCTGCTGAGTCCACCACTGAACTCTGTCTCTCAGCACGTCAGCTACAGAGCACTGTCCAGATGAAGTTCTAGTTGGGCTTAGGCCCTTCTAATTTTCTTTGTAAATAACCTCATAACATCCTTGCACTTCTCCTGAATTGCCTGCCCTCTCTTTCAAAGGTCATAAAGTCTCTTTTTTTTCTCGCAACTTACAGACAGAGTTCTCTGTCCTGCCCTTAACACTGAACTCAGGTGCCTTAATTTACTATAATAATATATACTTTGCACTGTTGTCATTTTAGCCAAAGGTTTATTGTTCTAAAACCTGCCAAATTGTGCCAAATCTCCTCAGAAGGAAATTGTTTCAACAGAATCAGGAAAGGCTTTATATGTCAAAAATGAGAGCTAAAATATAAAAAGGTAAGGAAAAAATGAAATCATCCTTTGTTCAGCAAATTCTTTTTTGGGGCAAATCCAAAACTTTATTGGGCAGCCTAGACTGAAACTTAGTGTTCACACCTGCTGAAGCATTGTTTGTAGTGGGAACAACATGTGAATAGATACTCTGGTTAAGTGGAATCTGTGCTATATCTTAATTATGCCTTCATCACTATCATGTTGCTGCTATTAGATGGAAACCAATTCCCAGGAGCTGCCCTAGTCGAGGATGTGAGCTTCAGTTAAATGAGCAATCTTTCCTGTTCAATATGGCTGGAACATGAGCCTTGGTATTATTAATTCCTATATCCTAACAGAAACAAGCAGCTAGGTTTAAATTGAGCAACTATTTTAGATGCAGAAACTGACAAAGCATTTTAAATGGACCCTAGCTTCTTCCATTTATTAAAACCTACATCATGTCTGTGGTTATGACCTGAAATACTCAGAAATGGAAGTATTCTTCCTTGAGCTAGCACTAGTCTCATCTATTCTATCACATTAGTTTTTCATAAAACAACAGAATAAAATTAAAGAACAAAATCCTTTGTACTATTCATAGAAATTAATTGCATTCAGAAATGCTGTGTACCACCAGAAGCCAATGAACTGGTTTCATTAATGATCAGGCTTAGACACAGCTTTCTGCCTTCTGTGATTTGCAGCAGCTTCACTAAAGAACAATTACACTTATCAAACAGAGCAGACAGAGAGAAAGAATAGCATCAAACATGGAAAATCCCTGTTCTTTGAAATCAGGACTCATTCTTCAATTTTAGGGACTGGTTTTGATAGAACTGCTGCAAGTGGGATGTAGGCAGAGGCTGGAGACCAACGTGCAGGCACACAGTGCTCATAACTCATGCTTCACTCCCTAAGTCCTGCAAGTGCTCAGAGGTTCAGAGTGCTGCCCAGAAGTATCTCTGGGGACAGGAAAGTCCTACATTTTTAGCCAACAAGAAGGACACCTACATCAAATGCCTAATTTATCGAAGGCTTCTGGCTAGCAGAAAGCAGACGGCAACCCTACATGGCTGCCTCTGGCCTGGAATACAAGCAGGATCACAGGGCACCAGGATCTACAGCCTGATGTGCCATGCACACAGAGCAAGCTGGGGAGAGGAGGAAGCACCAGTGCTGCCAGCTCAGCCTCCCTGCCCTGCTGGAGAGCAAATACCAACCCTGTTGGTGGCCCTTTTTATATAACTTGCTTCTGTTGATAGGAAACCTAATATACAAACCTTGCAAAATGGAATGGAAAGTGTTTAAGCATTATATTTTGCTTTTTTCCCAGCACATAAGATCTTTAGGCAGTGCACCTTAATAGATCATTGAAGAGTATCATGAAAATTACACCGCATTAAAAGATTTATGCCAATGAGTATTTCTGGATCGTCTGATGAGGCTTACTATATTTTCGGCAAAAATCTGAGATGGAAATGATTTTTAAGCTTAGTTATCAACCAAAAGAGACAATGCTTTTCAAATCTTGATTTTGCTTTTTTTTTTCCAAATGAAACCCAGTCAGTTAACAATAAATATTCCTTATTTAGCATCTTAATGGTGTTTTTTTAAATTAAATACTCCATTAAGCTGAATACTGAACAAATTTTGTGGGTCAGATGATGAACCATTTGCAGATGATTACTTGCTCAAGGCTTGTTTTGAATCCCACTGAAGTTAAAAAAATGCTTTTCAATTACTTCAGTGGGTTGGGACTAAGCAGTGAGATAGATCGAGTGGAGCAGATGAGAGAACTCCACGTAAGGAACTAGCATCTTGCACAAGAAGGGATTTGAATGTGTCATCCAACAAATAGATAGAGCCATAATAGTTATTAATGTTGTAAATGTTATTGATTTAAAAATCAGCTGACATTAATCTGACAAGCTATTTTTAAACAAAAGAAATAGCAGTATGGTTAGCTCTAGAGAATAGCAGTTTATCAATGTTGCACTCGAGGTCACAGGACTGCTTTTGTATAATTAGGAGTACACAAAGGGCTCATATTCCAAATGTATATATGCACACATGCATACATTAAAATATTTATATACAAAAGTTCCAACTACACTTCAATTACCACAATCAGCCATAGAAATTTGTTATGCTTATAGATTCTCATAGTCCTAGGTCAGATGCTGTCATATGGGTAATTTCATCTCTGCCTTTTAGTGCAAAGTGCATTTTATTTATACAGGAATATGAAATCAGTTGTGGTCTGCAAATTAAAATATTACTCACTTGGGGGAAAATGACCTTCTTATAAAGATTGATGGAACAACCACCAGAAACTTAGAGAAATTTCATTTACTGTTTTCTAAATGATAATATCTTGAATCAATTTTGATCTTTCTGCATTCCTCCTCTACCTCTGACTCATTTGTAGCAGACCAAAGAAAACAAACACAAATGGAGATAGATGTTTAATTGTTTGATGTTGTCATTATTCTCTTGTAATTTCCTGTTTTTTAAACTTGTACACATTTATGATATGACTCCCTGCTGAGTAATGTAAATAACTACCTTTTTATGATTATTTAAAATCATAAGCAGGGGATCTTGCCCTTTCCCCCCCCCCCATTAATGTTATTCTGGAAGCACTTTAAAGTCCTATTAAAGATCATTATCTTTTTGTACTAAAATCTGCCCTTGCAACATATAAACAATTTATACTGCAGATACTTCTCATTTGAAATACTCACTGTGAAGGTTGCAAGCATGTGGTCATCAAAATATGAGGTAAGAAGAATAAACTGTAATCAAGCGTTCACTGGTTATTTGTAAATGGCTACTTAAAGGCTAAAAGGCATGTATCTCTGAGAGCTTCAATAGGAAATTATGTTCTTCTAACTCCATAAATTATTCCTGGTAAGGTAAATATAGACTCTTGTCCAGAGAACAAGTCTGAAGTCGTCTTCACAGAACCTGCTGTTCAGTAACAATGAGACTGCAGTGTATTAAAATGCTTAGAAAACAGCCGAGCATCCTTCCTTACAGAAAAATCAGTAAAGATGTTGGGCAGGTTCATGAGCTGTAAGAAACATTTACCAATAGTAGAAAATCTGCAAAGTGCTCTTAAGTCTTTGTTTTTGGTTAACTTTAGTGGTCAGCTAAGCACCACAGAGCCCCCAGCTCACTCCTCCTCTTCCTCAGTGAAAGAGGGGAAGAGAAAAAGAAGAAGAAAAGCAAGAAATCTTGGGGGTCAAGATAAAACAAACAAACAAGCAAACAGAAGTTTAAAAAGGGAAGAATAAGTGGAAGAAGAGAGGAAAAAACCAAAAGAAACGATGCAGAGGGAATCAATCGCCATCTCTTGTGGGCAGACTGATGCTCAGCCAGTTCCCAAGTAAAAGATGAGTAACAATGTTAAAGCCTCTTATTTTTCTTCTATTATTACTGTGCATGACATTATATGGTGTGGAATACTCTTTGGTTAGTTCAGCTCTGTTAGCTGGGGTCACGTCCTGCCCCACTGCACACCCCTAATCCATTCACTGG
Source organism: Grantiella picta (assembly GCA_013397955.1). NCBI lineage: Eukaryota > Metazoa > Chordata > Aves > Passeriformes > Meliphagidae > Grantiella > Grantiella picta. Next base: position 281,981 of record VZRM01004125.1, on the reverse strand, counting down.
GGGGCAGAGTGAGAGAGGACCTCGATGTTGTGCAAACACTGTTCAGCAAAATCTGTAACATTAAAGTGTTATCAGTACCATCTTGGTAAAAAAATCCAAAGTGAAGTGCCATGTGAGCTACTATGAAGAAAATTAATTGTATTCTAACCAGGCCCAGCAAAATCCTTTCAATTTTCACCCCCTAATCTAGTCTTAGCATATGTTGTGCGTTGCTCCAAAAGGAATATAAAATATTCTTGCTTTTATGAATTTTGCCTGAAACTTCCAGATACTCACACAGTGTCACACAGAGGACAAGAATATTGCTATTTTCATGTCACCTCTTCTCTTTCTGAGGAAAAGTTATTCTTCCCTTTATTGAAGTGCCTTTTTTAAAGGGGGGACTGTAGTTATTTCTCACATTGCAACAGCCAGCAGATGAATTGTTCTGCCTCTCTCAGACTGTTGTTTCACATTTTAATATCTTTCTCTGGGGATGTGAAGGACATCAGGAGAATGGGGAATTCTTGTATCTTCCAGAAATCAGAACAGCTGTCATCTCCTGGTAGTCAGTGCCTGACCTCCCTGCCAGCTGAACCAGAGGGTAGACCTCCCCTTGACGTGCACGAGCAGGATGGGACCCTCATGAGCTAGCACAGCCTTAGAGTTGTCATCCACAGGACACAGAAGTTTCAAAAGGTCACTGGAGGTTTTTGAGGCATGCATTTTGCACAAAGCCATGTCACATCAGATCCCTGTTGCTAGGGAAGTTATACCACGCTGCGCATGGAGCCTACAACTGCTGGAAATTTCTTTCAGCTCGATGTGATTCACAGGCATGAGGACTAATAAGAACATACTGTATTATTAAAAATATCAGCTTGACAGGGCTCAGTAAGTGCCTGTAGCAAGTGTACCTCGGAAACAGGGGAAAAGCCTGACACCGTTAACTCTCTGCATCTGAGCCTTCTTTCTTATCTGTGGAGAGAGGCAGGGAAATTACATGAGGTTGAGATTTTAATGAGAAGAAGTAAGGACAAATGAAATGCTAATGAGATCGACATAACCCAGTGTGTCACTGCAGGCTCTCAGTCCTCCCAAGCCTGGTAAACAAAATAGCAACTACTAATTTGCTAGAAGTGAATTCAAGAATTTAACAATCGAGTTTGGAAAGCATTGAAAATACCCCATGCATTCAGCAGTCGCACTGAATCTTTGGGGTTTTGAGGTATTTCCTGAAGGTGGAAGTAGAGACTCAATTTTCCACCTGCCATGAACTTGCTAAGATGGCTTCAGACTCAGCCAGTTTCCACACAGGGATAAGCATGGGATCAGGTGGTTTCCTCAGGGTTTCTACTCAGGTAACAGCTTTGTTAGGAAGGAGATCTGATAGAAAACTGGGGATGGATCATATGTTTTCATGCAAAGCATCAGTTTTGGAAAAGGAGGTTGCTTTAAGTGCTAGTATTGGGGGATGCTGGCTGGCTGCAAAACAAGGGCTTTTGCTTCGTGTCCGTCAAGCTCATCCCCCTGCTTAAGGCCCAGCACTCCCCAGCCTACATGGAACTTTCAGGCAAGAGTCTTTTCCTTCTAGAGTGACATAGCTCTGGGCCCCAACAGCCTGTGTCATAAGACTGGAGAGCTAAGAAAGGCAGAAGTGGGTTGAAACTATTTTTAAAACTCCGTGATCCAAAGACGATCTTTGTCTTATACAAGAGAGAACAAGTTTCAAGCTGTTCTGTTTTGCTTTGGTGTTCTTTTGCAGCCTTCAGTAGCCCACACTGCTCTGCAGGGATTAGTGGGACATGGGACCATGACTGCCACTCATCCCCTTTTTAGCAAAAGGACTTGACTCCACTGAATAATAATTTAACTCAGATCTCTCCAAGTACAAAAACAGCCGAAGGCACTACAGGATATGTCCAAGATTACTCCTCAAATTGTAACAGCTGATTTCTTTATTCACAGCTCCTAAAAAACCCACTTCTATATGAACTGAACTTCAAGTCAGGTTTCAATGTTACTGTCCATCACAGCTACAGTTGAAGTTTGGAACCTTATTATAAAGGAATTGTAACTAGTTCTTACCAATGGTGTAATTCTTGCTCTAGCAGCTCTAGCTCTAGTTAGCTACCCTAACTGACTAACTTTCCTTTGGACCCTCCATTTATAGCATCAAATTATGAATTACAAATACTTGTTCCAGACAAATTGCTTCTTTTCCACAGGGAGAAGAAAAATGCAAAGAGAGAAAATAAAAGCAATCATTCAGTGCATCTTCAAAAATATTTCACCTTGACTCCATCTTGTTCTAGATTTTAATTTTGGTTCTTCCAGGAGAGAAGTCTCTTGCCCTTTCAACACATCTTTTCAATTATACATATATCACAATAATTTAGCATATATTTCTCTAATCTTTGATTAATGCCTTACTTTTCACTTAAATATCTATTAACATGAAACCATCACAGTAATTTTGCTTGAATTCTCACATCACTGAAGTACTGTTAATGAAAACAAGATTAGCATTTGAAGCTTTCGAGAGATGATTGCTGTAGTGTTTGGATTCTCTCCTGACAAGATAGACTCTAATTCTTTCAAGTGAGAGAGAAAATATAATTTCCTTGCAAGCAGACTGCTACACTTTCTTAAGTACGGAATCTCACATGAAGTTAAATGCACAATTCACAAGACAGGGATTCAGCATTTGGGTGAGGAGTGTACTCAGGTCATTGTTGGACATGCTGACCAGCCCTGTCTGACATGCTCACCAGCACTACTTTATTATTTCTTCATTATTTTCCCAGCAGATATGTATTTTTCCAGCAAACCCTTGTCTCATCTCTGGGTTTTAAAGAGTCTGGACAGGAATTACCTTTTATGGAAATACAAGTAACAACACATTTTACCTTCTAAAATTCTTCTTTTGAAACAATTTTCACCTTGAGTTACGAAGTACTACATGCAAATTGCATTCATTCTAAAATGTTCTTTTCAACAAAATTAGTCCTCTATATGGCTTCATAGATTTAGTTACCTGCTGTATTAAAAATAAGATTCAAGGGACCGAATTCTGTGACTGATGGTGCATTTGTGTTTATAGCAAACACTTTCAAGATCTACTGGAAACCTTAAGGGCAGCCCTGAGATTGGCAGAAAATTACCTTCCCAAAGTCCCTCTACCTTTGTTCTCACTTATGTAAAATGAGAACATTACTGGCTTGAGAGAACTTCCATGAAAGACTTGAGTTCATCAGTATTTGTAAAATATTTCAGGACTCCAAAGTGAAGTAGACTTAAAATACTGTTGCCTTAAGAAATGTTGATTTTTTTCTTGTCTCTTTCCAACATTCTCTCAGAACTAGAACAATGCAGTTTTAATCCTGAAAGACAATTTGTGCAGAGTATTTTTTCATGACCCTGAGCTGCATTAGCACCTTTATCCCTTCCCTCATGAGTCATGTGGTCTACCTGGACACATAGCTAAGGGTTGACATCAGCTGCCCTCGATGCGCAAAAACAGAGATGAGGAATTCACAGGGAGCTGTGTGCTGCTTCTGGCAGTGCAGTGTCTGCATAAAGGAGCTCAGATGCTTTTGCTTTGGATGCAAATTAGGTCAGCTGCCGATGTTGTCCCCTGGTACCACTGCGGGGCTTTGCTGCTGCTGCTCCCTCCTGCTGTGTAGATTCATCTCTTTCAGATATCAGTGGGGGAGGACTGCTGTCTCAGACAGAGAAAAGGTCGTCTTAGCCAATTCTTGCCCTCACTCTGGTTGCCACTGACCCTGTTTTTCGGCTAAGTGTTAATGAGGACTGACCTGTGTTTTCCTTAGGGCAGGGTCTGATATTCACAGAGTGTGTGTGCTATCCCTGTGCTTAGCCTAGCTCAGTCGACTATGTCATGTATTGACATGGATTTGCCACTCTCCTTCCACTGTTTAATTAAATGAAAATGACTTGGGGTTCAGTTTGTCCTCTGTACAATCTGACTTGTATCAGGCAGTTAAAGAGCACTGCTCTTGTTTGCTGAAGCTGTCTTTGTCCGGTGTTAATTAGGATGTCCACTTCCCAGGACCACCACTATAGTCCTTGGCCTGAATACTCTTGTGCATGTTGCTTACCAAAATAATGTGAATAGTTCTACTGAAGCAAAAGGTTAAGTTACACAAGATTATAATACAGTATGTGGGCTCTTTATAGATTATTAGGATGGTGTCTCAGAGAATTAGGACATCACTTGACTCCTCAGTTTGCTCATCTATACCTCATACCTCATTTTACTAGTTTGTTAATCAGTGTCCGTCTTATATGATCAACATCTCAGTACTATCTTGGCAGTATTATGAGAAGCTTTATGCAATGCAAATAAAATGTATGGGTTTTTAAATAGCATCACATGTATTTTGGATGTTTAGTGGAAAATTAGATACTATAATAAGAAAAGCACCAGTCTAAATTTCCCAATGATTCCATCAGTTTTAAAACTGAAATAGTGTCCTTTTCTCCAAGATTACACCTGGCATGTGCAGAGTGGGGTATTAAGGCAACTTCCCAAAACAATTGATTGGTTAAAGAAAGCGTAAAGGCAGAGAATAAAAGAAAGCAGTTTGAGGAGAAATTGGCAAAGACAAAATGAAGAAAAAAAGGCAATTTAGAAAGCAAACTTCAGTCTAGTTCAACTTCTGTTAAAGGGGAAAGAGGGGAAATATAAAATACAATACAATACTCATACAGACTTTTGTTAGGTCAAAGGCCTACATTTGAGGTTGTTTATTTTCTAAGGTACTCTGTAGTAGATGAAAAGAGAGATCTACCATTCCAGTGCAGATCATATATCTATGAAATGTATAAAATATCAATGTATAAAATCTCACCCTTTTCATATCTTTTTCTCTGGCTTCTTCCATCAATCGATCAAAAAGTATGTTCCAGGTTTTGTTACTCTTACAGGCTTCTCCTTGCAAGGATTTCTCAGATTATTCTTATGACAAATATTCATATAGGGCACACCAGGGCTGAACTGGGGAAGAACCAGATGTGAAAGGCACTACTGGGGATTTGTTACTTTTTCAGAAGGGTAGTGGATATAGTGGGTATTTATGGCAACGATTAACCTCCAGATATACTCTTTACAAAATACTTTCCCCAAGAAGTTTTTTTTTCAGTTTCCAGTCCATTAACATTCCAAAATGCAAATGTTTTCACAAAACCTCTAGTATCTTCTTATTTGATCACTTTTTGCATCAGACATCATTCAGAAAAATGCTACAGTCAGTAAGAAAATGGATTCACAGACCACCTTGCTTGGCTTGTACAACATGGAAGGAGAAACCAGCCACTGGAGATGAAACTCAGAGCTCACACCTCCAGAGGTACAGCAGCCTTTAAACTACCTCTGCACCATTCCAGTCGGGGGATGCTCCATGAATATCTGGCATCATCTACAAAAAGCCTAAGGAATTAAGTTTGGCCTAAGAGTCACAGGTTGTCTAACAAAGTCGTCAGCACAGGTGCTTCATCCTTGGCAAACTCTTGGCTCTCAGGCTACAGTAGAAGAATCTTGCATTTCCCTTACTTTGTGCTGGAAGATTTGTTTCCCAGCAGAGTCTCTCTACACCTGCTGGGGCCCTACAGGTGCTTCTCTCTGGATTAAAGACACTGAATCTAACCTGGAAGGACATTCAAGTGCCTGAATGTCTACCAAGAGGTGTGCCTCTAGCTGGAGGTGAGACCTGCAAGCACCAGCTCATGCCAGCACCACTTTCACCTATGATGCAAAGTTATGGAAGGGTACTGATTTGCTGAAAATTCATGGAAACTTGGTCTTCCAATCAGTTGCAGTAGTAAATAAGACAAGACTTGGCACTATTCTGCAATTGCAGGACTCTTCAAGCCTCAGCTACTCCTCCCATGAGAGCCCAAAGCACAGCAGATGCCTCCCTTTGAGCAGAGCTGAGCAGTGAGAGTGGCAGGATGGAAGAAGAAACAGCCCTGTGTGATTTGGCAGTGACATAAATGGCCAGCACTGTCTCATCTGGCACATTTAAATTGCTTTCTCCCCTGACATTCTTTCTACTTTTAGATGTTTTAATTTCCTATCGTCTTTACACAGCCACATGTGGGCAAGTAAACAGATTGTTCTGAATCAAACAGCTGTGCTGACTTACTGCACTGTTTAAAACAGAGCTTGAACATGTTCTTGAATAAACACAGGGACTGGATGTACCAGCAGATAGAAACAATCTCCCTTCAAACTGAAACAGCCACAAGAGGCCTGGCCAGCAAGCAGGGTGGTTTGTGAAGGTTTGCCTCGTCCTGGGTCAGGACTGCCTCAGCTGCACATGGCAAGGGGTCTGGGAGCAGCCAGACCCCTTCCCAGCAGGAGGATGCCCAGCTCCCTCCTTGCAGCACGGCTGACCATCTCCCAGCAGCCACAGGCAGAATCAGGCGCTGCAGCAGGTCATGGCTCTCCAGTCAGATGGTTTCCAGAGGCTGGATCCTCCATTTTTGTCCCTTTTCCCCTCTCTTGTTCTGCCCTGTTTCCTTGACAAGGAAATGAACATTTTCTTGTCTGTAACCTGTGCTATGGGCCAGAGCATAAGCAGCCCATAACAGAGATAAAATGAACACTTTACAGGCTGGAGCTCCCAAGTTTTTCCAATAGTTTACACACCACAACTGAGGCCAGAGCAAATTAAAGGATTCGGGGAAATGTCCTAAACCACAGAGCAGGTAAATCTGGTTCTGAACTTAGGGTCTCCTGCTGGTCGAGGTCACCTGACTGTTTATATAGCAATTCTGTCTTTTCCTGACTTAGGGTACAAACTTATTGTATTTCTATTAATTTTTCTTTCTGCTTGTAAGGCATTTCATGGACCCTGTGTTTATTAAATGAAAAGCATGAGAAAGGTGGAAAGCCTTTATCTACCTCATTGTGAACTGGTGTGGAAAAAATACACTTAAGAAATAAGTCTGTAGGGGAAACCAAAGGAGGTTATGGTCAAGGTCAAGTAATATTTTTTCTTAGTTTGATTTTTTTGTTGTAATTTTTGAGCTTACTTTCCTTTGCAAAGTTTACATCTGAGCTTGAACCTTCTAAAACTTCCCTGAATTTCCACATCATGCTTCACTGAACTTTTCTGCAAGGAGCCAAGCAACAAAATTACAATTGTATTTCTAATTATCTAATGTCACATGACACTGTCTCTCTGCACTGTGTCCTGACTGCTCCTGACATGAAACAATATTAAGATTAAGAGAAAAGTCCAGTTAGCTTTCCTGATAAGTAAACTGCACTTAAAAATCAATTTTCCGGTTCCCCTTTTATCTATTCATAGGCTAAGAAGTCAGGGATTTTAAAAACAACCTGGTCTGCAATAAAAATATACATATGTATATGTAGCTGTTTCTGTAAGGATTTGCCCAGGAATGACCTGTTCAGAAAGCTATGTACTGAGATTAAGCATTGAGGATAAATACTAACGGTGACCTAACTCAACAAGGTTAGGTAGGCAGACAACTTAAAAAAAAAATTTAAAAAAGGAGCAAGCAAGAAAAAAGGAAACAGGTGGCTTGTTCCAGGCTTGCCAAGAACATTTTGGAACCTTGAGAACATCCACTCCCCTGCTTGACTGAATGTTGTTTGTCTCATCCATAGAGTGATTTCTTCTCTTTCCTATAACTTCCTTCTGCTGCTAGCAAATTAGCTGCTCTCTTCTCGTTTTATCTCTTCCCTGGGGACAGACCTTACCATTTGATTCTCCACGTTTCCTCTTGTCAATTCTTCCTGATTTGCTGGTGCCAAGTGCTGATAGATGATTGTCCTTTCACCTTCTCCATCCTCCTCATTCTTCACTCCAACCAAGTCAACACTTTTCACTTTGGGGTTGAAAATGCTGCTGTTTCTGTGTGATTTATTGATAGTGTTGGTGAACACACATGCTCAGGGCAATTATGAGCAGAGGTATGGTCTTCCTTAGCTCACCTGCCTTCCTCCTTCATCACTGAAAACCAATCCAGCATTTACAGAAAAAAATATACCTTCTTTTTACTTTAGTATGAGAACGAATGAGGTCCTGAGGCTTCAGCTACTCCTGTGACTTTCATAAAAGCAGGATACTGGTCCCCATTCCTCATCCATGCTTTAGAAATCCAAATAATTCTAAATAGGAATATTATAGTGAATTACAGCACTTACAGATCTATTTACACTTTTTCTTGCTCAGTACAGAAGCACATATTCCCTGAAATTCTTATGTTCTCCAAGAAATGCATCCATAAAATCTCTACCATACTTCATCAATGTCTAAATAGTGCTTTCATATATCTTTGTATGTCTTAAACATAAACAAACATGCATGCCCCAGACAACATTGTACAGTGGGGTCAGTGCATCCAGGATACAGTAAACCCCAAGACATTTGTGCTATTCATTTCTGCATGTGCAGTCTCTGACCATTTGGGATTTCCAGATGTCTGGAGCCTGGCCAAAGCTACTCCTCCACCAAAGCTTCTGGACATCTGGAAATTCCAGACACATGGCCAAAGCCCATTTTTTATATGGAGAGTATTTCTGGGGTGAAAAAGAGAACTTATGCAGAAACCCAGATGTATTTGTGTAACTTATTGAGAAACCCTAGACAAGGTGATCATGCTCAATGTAATGAAAAAGAGCATTAAAGAAAGTCAGCTGTCTCCTACTGGAAGATAACAAGAGCTGAGTGCCAAACTTCTCTTTGAACCTCTCAAATCCTGCGTCATATCTCATTTTGCCTTGGGTTTATTACATCTCCTTTCATTCCATCCAAACAGACACCCTCAGTAACTTCTTTCCTCTCCTATTCACTGCAAAAACATTTCTAAGTGCCACATTATACAGTGCTCTTTCAAGCTCCCATCTTTACTTTTCTCAGCATGTTAAGCACTAGTCCAGTTCTGTTGGCTTTTTCTTCTACGTGGCTCCATAACTAGTTTTTCTCAAGGCACCTGTGGGCTATTTCTCCTGGCACATCACTCTCTGAGTCAAATGTGCTCATACCCTTCTAGAACTGACATATAAATTCTTTATATGAGTTGTGTGTTGCTTTATGAAACTTCAATCGATTAGGTAGTTGTTTCAAAACAAGACTAGGCCTACATAACTCCTAGAGTTCTTTTCTAGAAATAATAAGCACATTGTGAATAGAGTTTAGTTCATTTTAAAAACAGTGTGGTCAAAGGGAACATTCATGCTCAGAATATTTGTAATGACTGAATATGCATGAATACTTTGGTATTACTGTGGGGTGAATCTAAGTCCTGATTAATAGATGTAACTTTCGTGGTCAGAATGATAAATTAGAGAGTATTATTGCAGAGAAAACAGGAAAAAAAAAAAAAAAGAAGGACCTATGGGGAGAACATTTACATCCTAGAATCGTCAGTAGAATAACAGAATGCTGGGTGTGATTTTTGGTCAGGTGGCTTGCAGTTAATTTGATATGCTTGACCTATAAATTAAAAACTAATCAGGGATATAAAAACACACAATTAATTAGGAAGAAAATGTAAGCGATATCCAGTTTGGGAAAGTGAGAATTATTTCAGATCACAATCTTGTTAAGACTCACACCTGGAATTAATGCCAGGAGTTAGTTACATTTCCTGCCTGAGGCAGGCAATCTTTTCAAATAGTGAATTCTGTTGCTTGTAGGTTGGTAATCTGTGGTGAAATTTTCTTTATTTGTGAATAGTAGTAATTAGCACTTCCCTAATTCTTGTCAGGAGTTTTCCTCTCCTAGAGTGTTCCATCTTTTAATATCCATATTATTTCTGGTAGGACCCCATTGTTTTTTTCCAGGCTGCTTTCAGTAATCCAACAATTTCAAGGCCAAAGAATTGAGTAGCAACAGCCATAGACAATTCAAATAACCCCATTGCATGTTCGTGTTGGCAAAGGGGACAGTCTGACAACAAATAAGTTCTATAATTAAAACATATTTTAGGGAATCTTAAAGGTGTCTTAATTTTACAAAACTCGATAAAAATCCTTTTGATGCATTACTTGAAACTACATTAGATCCTGGAAAGCTTAGCGAACTCCTATAGTTTTTTTCTCAATGACCAATGTGTGTTTTCAAGCCTTTATATACTTGATAAGTATGTTAAGAAAGTAGGTTGAAACTTGAGTTTTACCCCATGAAATAAAAATTAAAACAAAATTAGATCATGCCAAAACACTACCAGTATATGTTCTGTGTATGGTTTAGGGTTCACTTATTAATTTTTAGATAAAAGTGAATGTATCTCTATAAATGCATTTAAAACAATATTAAAGCATTTTAACTCAAAGCAAAGGAGTATACATAAAATGGTCTGTCCCCTGATTCTGTGTTATTGGATTTGGGGCTTTTGGCTTGTATGTTTTTGGGTTTTTTTCACAGATTAGCTCTTAAAGGCCCTTTTTGCATTTACTCCCTCTGATAACTGTAACACTGGCCTTAAAATGTGTGCTTGATATCTTCAGCAGAAGGTAGCATTGAAATGCAAAATATTTGTGTTAATAAGTAGGCACCATTCATTACTGGTATAATCATTACACTCTAAGCAAACAGGCATTGAGGTTCAAGTTTTTATTATATTAAGATAGAAAGAAAAGGGTTTTGAAGAAAGTTAATCTTTTTATAAGATCAGCTAGAAAACAGCTGATGAGTTCATGAAAATAATGGATTTCAAATTACTTTTCAAAAGGATTGCAGATGGTTTGAAATGTTTAAAAGGGCGGAGTAATCTACAATATCCAAGAATTCTTGTAATCTGTACTTTAATGTGTAATATCTGTTCTAACCCAAACATTACCCTGCCAGAATCTGACTAATCATTGTATAAAAATTAGTATCTTGAAAACACTAAGTGCTATGTGAAATCAAGTAATATTACATTTTGAGGGGTAAAATCTTCAGAAAGACAAAAATTTCTCTCCGGATCTTTACTAAATCACACACTTGACCATCTTAGGAAAGGAAAAACAATAATTGTGCCTGCATAATGCTAATAAAGTAAGATGAGCTCCTTTATGGAAGCTCTCATTTTTTAGGAATCACAAGCCTCCTTCTCAAGCTATAGCTAAAATCTCATGTCGTGCTAATCTGGATTTGCTTGAGAAAGCAAATGGGACTGTTAGAATGAGTAAGACATCATTGGGCCCAGAATTTTTTGACTGATTATTACATTTTAAAACTCAGTTTGAATGGTCTTTCACTGTAACACACAGGTCGCAGAAGTGAAATGCATCTTCTATCCATTTCTCAATGAAAAATTGTTCCACATTGAAAACAATTTTATTTCTATTTAGAGCAAAAAGTAGAGATCAGATGGAAAACAACTTAATTGCTTCTTTGAGAAATCCCAGTTACCACATTTGGTTGTTAGTTGTAGGGCAAAGGTGAACTTTTAATTGCAATTCTTGACATGTAAACTTGAAATTTTATTTTCTGCAGAAGCCTACAGAACCTATATAATAAAGGAAAAGTCTAACTTGTTTTCTTACAGATGTTGAAATTTACTTCTAAAAACCTTTTCCTGAAGGCGATATCTTGTCTTCCACCGAGTTCAACCAGTCTGAAATGTTTCCTCCCAAACTGCCTCTCCTTGCAGTTCTGTCACATTTGTCTCTGAAAAACGTCATGGGGTTGACAATGGAAGACCACATTTCTTCTTTGTTCTGCTGAGTGATTTTGATCATGGCATTTAGAAGCAAAATACTTCTTCTTTCCTTCCAATTCTTTTATTTGGTATAATTTCTCAACTTTTGTCTTTGGGTGCATCTACACAAAACAATACAGTGCCTTGGGAGTGTATCCAAGCTACCTTGGGCACCAAAAGCAGTACACATTAGCACAGCATCCTGTCTAGGTTAATTAACCCGGCCGAGAGGATTTGTAAGTCGAGCATCACAGTCAAGTCCACTGCCACAATTAGCTCCTTGCAAGGGCTGATGAAGACTGAAAGTAGTTGTCTGAGAGGCATACTGGAAGAACAAGTGTGTTCACAACACTTGGCTGAGATTATGAAAATAAAATCGCAGAGTCACAGAAAATGCTGGGTTGGAAGGGACAAACAAGGATTATTGAGTCCAGCTCCTGGCCCTGCACAGCACCATCACCAAGAATAACCTCATACGCTTGAGAATATTGTCCAAATTCTTCTTGAACTCTGCCAGGCTTGGTGCTGTGACCATTTCCCTGGGGAATCTGTTCCTGTGCCAGACCACCTGACCACATAAACCTCCTCTGACACAACTTCAGGCCATTCTCTCAAATTTTATAATCTGTGAAAAATACCAGTGTCAGAGACTGTTTACATTTGGTCAGAGATCACCTCTGAGGGATGCTTTTGTGTATAACAAATGCAAGTCTTTAGTTGTTAATGGTGACTGCAGTGATGGTGTTGCTCTTGAAATCAAAAGGTCCCAGGATGTCACTTCTATGGTGCTACTCTTTTGGCTAATCTATCTCTTGCTACTCCAAGGAGAGAAGGAAGCAAACAAGTCTTTAATGGTATCTTGTAGCTCTCGCAGCACCTTCAATGAGTACCCAATTTTCTATTTTCAATTTTGTACAGCACAAGAAATTTCTCTTCCCTTGTTTCCTTGAAAAGATTGTTGGAAACTCGTAGTGATGAGCACTACACTTTAGTCTGCAGATATTTTACTGCATTAAATTTCTTTGTTAAAGCCACCTCTAGTGTGGCTGCATGATGAGGAGCTATCTGTCCTCAGGAAGAAAGCAGTGTTCATGATATGTCTGTTTTTCTGAATTCACCTTGCTAAGACACACATTAGTGCTAAAGTGCTTGGACTGTTAAAAGTGAAAGCAGACAGGTAAAACAGGAAGGTAGGAAAGTGCTTGCTGAACTTTATGCTAATATTTCCTTTCTTGACACTTAGAGCAGTGCAATTATTCTATTGCTTTGAGAATGACAGGAAGTTTGACTCAGACACTTAAAGTCAAATATTCTCTTTGTCTAAAATTTGTTTAGGTGGAAATATAACTTTTTTTAATGGCTGATTTCAATTTCTTATGCATAAAAAAATTATAAACAGTCTGACTTCAATCTGGAACAAATTCAAAGTAAAAAAATCACCCCAAAAAGACAAGAACTTTGTTCAATCTTTTAAAAATATTCTTAGTCTCTGTAATGGCCGATAGGATGACACATGCAGCTGAAATTAGCCTGTAGATTCAGATTTATAATGTGCCCATACTGTTATGAATGTATACAAATAAAATTAATTCAATGGCTTTGGAACAAGAAATGGAATAATAAAAACTAAAATATTCAGGTTATGTGAAAATCCTGTATGCAAGATCAGCTCCTGAAACATTTTTGGTCTAATGGATAAAATTATGGAAGTACATCTTTGCTGATAACAGGTTGAAAACAGAAATCTTCCTTCACAAATATCTGTATGTATTGCTCCAACTCAAGACTTCAAACAAGTGCAAAAGTAATTACTTTATATTAAAAACCCAATTATTTCTCATTAGGTTGTTTGAATACTCAGGAGTTGTAAAGGTGCTCTTGCAGCAAAGATAGGACACTAAATAAAGTGTGGTGGTGTTTACTGTATGTCTATTAAACAAAATTCCATTTGCAGTAGGGCCACTGCAGGTTTCAGCTAAAATAGAATGTAATTAATGGAAGTCTTGTTAATTAGGGCTTTATTTGTCTTACAGCATTTATTCTTGAACAAATTACAATATCTGTACCTTTCAGTGGCATTGGCTGGATTGGAATTGTTGTGCAGGGGGCATGGGTTAGCTGCAATTTTGTTTACATCAAAATTATATCTAGCGAGAACTTGGTTTGAAGATGACCAGGACCTTAGAAAGAGTGTTATAAGCAACCCATGGATCTCTGTTCCAATGACCTGGTCAGGTCAAATCTAGAACAGACAGGCAGGACCATGCAAGATGAGCTGTTTACTTTGTCATATTACAGGCAACTGCAGCTCCTGATTTGTTTACTTGTCTGGGATCAGACCTGGTGTGTCCTGGGAAGCTCTCAGAGCATTAATACTGGGCTTCAAAATCATGTAATAGATACTGTTCAGGAAAATTTACCTGTTAAATATTTCCTGTACCTCCCAGAAGTGTTTTCAAAATTGGCTTGCAGGTATAGTGTAGCTATGAAATACTGTCCAGAAGGTGAGTCAGCAGCATATGCATTTACAGATAATTTTTGAATGAACAGAGCTATATTGCTTAGTGATTCATTGCCACGGTAGTTCAAACATTTATGTTGCCTAATCAGATGAACTCAAGATGAAGGCAAATGCCTCGCATTACAAATGGATTTGTTATCAGAAATATTTAGCAGGATCATAAAAAAGGCTCTAGAAATTTTCTTCCAGCTGTTTAAATATTTATCTAGCATTTCTTTTTAACTCTGGTGCAAATCTTTGTCATCCATATATTTATTCAGTCTTTTGTAGATTTGACACAGAACAAAATATCCTGAAAAATGAAGGATAAGAACAAGCAAGATACCTGACAATGCTGGTGGGTTGGCAGCAGCTCCACTAACCACTGCTGGTCTTGAGCATCGTGAGATTGCTGTAGCTAAGCAAGACAGCAGTTTTATCTGTGTGAATTAAGCAACTCATGGAAACTCTGGGCTCTGAAAGCAGATGTCTCTACTAAATGCTTTAAACCCAGTAGTCATCTGTCCTGGATGGAGTCTTACTGTTTAGTCAAAGTAAAGGTGGACATCACATTCCAGACATTTGGGAAAGTGGGTAGAGAGCCAGAAATGTCCTCATGGAAGCTTCAGCAGAGCCAAAGTTTGTTTGTGCAGGGGAAGCTTTGTGTTCAATAGTGGTATAACCACTGGGTGACACGGGCTAATAGTGAGGCAATAGATGTGATGTGAAAAATGTAAATAAGTGTTTTACAAAACTAAGGAGAGGAAATGTAGCAAGACTGCATTACAATGAGTTAGGGAGAAGGAAGATGAAGAAGACTGTAGTAGTTATAGTGAAAAGAAGGGAAGGAGGAAAGACAACAAAGAAGAGTAAATTATGAGAAAGAAGAAAACACCAAAACTAGGGAGACAGACATTTTCATTTAATTTGATGTAATATAGAATAAGACAATTCTTTTTATTTCCTATTTATTTACTGACACTCTGTCTCCATTACCTGAATCAATATAATTCATAGCTCTAATTCTCAAAAGGATCTTTGACATATAATTCACTCAGGATTACTCTGATCAATTGAGAAAAAAACTATACTAGCTCTCATGGGCTTTTGGGAATAGTTTTCATAGACCTTGTGTTGGCTGTGAGGCTAAGCTGGATTTACCCAAGGGAAGAAACTGAAAAAGGCAGCAAAAGACTGAAGAAAAACAGGAGAGCAGATAGATTAGTCCTGGGGAGGCTGCACAAGCAAAACCAGTTGGTGCGCTTCTTGTTAATCCAAGATGATTCCTGAAAGGTATCAGGATTAGAAGATTAACAAAGCTGCTAGCCAGCCTGCTATTACAGCTCCACTCAGGAGTGAAATCCCTCGTCAAATCATAACATTTAGAAAAGCTCCTAGAATTTATCTTCTGTCTGTAACATTTGGACACTGATTAAACAGGATCATCAGACGGGATCATCAGTATCCTGTTATACAGAGCAGTATTTTCAAAAATTAAATTACTTCTATTCACAACAGATGAACTTGTGATGCTGGCTGCCCAAATAAGCACTATTGAAGAGCCTAGGACAGACACATGGTCTCCAGCATCTACATATGAAATGCTGTATCATCAATGAGAATGGAAATAGCTTTTTAATGTATTCCTAGTAAGTGTCAAAAAGGTAATATGCACCTGGAAATATATTTTCTTTTACTAATTATGTATAAAACACAATGGTCATTGCACAGGTAAACAAGAAAAGATTGTTAAGATTGTTTTTAATAACATGTATGTCAGGGATTTTGGGGGAAGTAGATCCCTCCTGTCTGTGTTTCAGACCAGAATCCACAGTGCACATCCAACAGTCATAGAATGATTTCTCTTCACCCCTGCCATCTGTTTGATGTTCTGCAATGATCATTCTATGTGTGTGCACACAGGTATGGAAGGACCTCCTGGTCACACTCTTAGCTTACCGGATTCAGTCAGAAGCTTTCAATGCACATTTATAAGAGGAAGCTGAAGGTGGAGGAAAGTTCACTGGCTCTGGGAGCCATTTGGAATCTGCTTTGTTTGACCAGTCTCTTATACCACTTTTTAAAAATGTGTTGTCTTTTTTCTTTTTTTTTCTCCCTGTTATTCAATTTTTCATGGACTGATGGAAGAAGAAAAGGTCTTACTATGAATAAATGAAGACTGTCTTCAGTTGCTACATGGTGCAAATTTTGCATTTTTAAAGTTTTGTGTGGGCTTCCAGGAACTCCAGCCTACAATCAAACCTGCTCTGCGTGTGACTTCTTCCCAGGCTTGGATGACATGGGCACAGACTTCCCATGTCACTGATGTGAGTGCCCAGGGGTAGTGTGAATACCTTGGTTTAGAGTTTCCTTCTGGGAGGGCTTAAGAAGTTGCCTTAGGATTTCATGCACACAGTTCTGTGACTGGAATTTAACAGTCAACTGGTTGCACATTTGAACACTCAGCGTAATTAATTCAGCCCACAGTTTGTACTTTACATTTCTGTACATTCAGGTGCAGAGGACTACAGTACCATTCTAGGTGGAGTAAAGTATATTAGATTATGTTTGTATAGAAACGTTTTGCTAAGTATGAAAACCATGGAATTTTTCCTGTGTCAAGATACACAATGTCACCTCTTCTGCTCCCCTGTGCTCTTGGGAATTTATCTGCTGATGTGGCACAGGTTGAACCAAGACTATTTCTCTTATCCATGCTACTAACTGGAACTGATGTGAAAACAAGAGGACTTTTTGTGTTACACTTTAACTTTGTTTTGAAGAACACCCAAGCTGAAAATTATTCAAAGGCTAACACTTGTCAGTATAAGTTTTCATGCCGATGTTTTGTTTTCTAACTAAATTCTGAAGTCTTCTTGGGAAGCACAAACTGTTGGCTCATTTTCAGTGAGGTGTGATTTGTCCCTGCATTTGAGACCAGTGCACATGAAGTAGTTAATGAAATTTGTTACATCATGTCTTTAAAATATGGTGACAAGGAATTCAGCAAAATAGTAAATTTGAGCATATGATCCTCTTCATTTGCACATACATAAGCGGTCTTACTTAAGGTTTTGTTCACCTGTGTGAATAAAATTATGTTTAGGCTACACCCCACTGAATGATTCGATTTTTATGGCACATTGATGATTTTAATTAGATATAATTAACATTTTAATAAAAAAACTTGAGAGAAAATCCAAAGCCTGAGCTGAAACTCATCTTCTTTTGTGCTTATTCTGGCAGATGTGGAGAAGTAATTTTAAAAAAATTTATCTGAACATGCAAAATAATTGACCAAAACTTTTGTACTACATAAATCTCAGTGAAAGCAATAATTTCTGCGTGCCTGTATATTTCTGATGTTTCCTAGTACATATGCCTTATGTGCATATACTATTTTTGTCTTAAGTACTTCATGGGTATTGATCTTTAATAATTAAAGTTCACCCAATGATTTACACATGCAAGGCAGCAAAGGATTCAATCAGGGAATTGTCCTTGGAATAGAACAGGTGAAGTTTAAAAATTATAGTTTTAATATTTAGTATTCCTTCATGCAGAAATTATTCCAGTACTTCCACTTCCTCCCCCTCTGTTCTTGGCTTATTTCTGTACAATACTGTAAGTGTTATTATTGCAATACAAAGCCCCTTCTCAGCACTGCCAAGAGAACTTTCCACCTAAATGCTACATAACCAGCATATGCAAAATGTAATGAACCCATCTGTGGGTGTAAGTCTGTTCAGTATATCCTAATATTGTCACCCAGACTGTACTTGGGCATGTATCGCTTGCATGAGAGTTAGCAAGTAGTTTCAAATATTTGCTGAAGAGACATTAAATGACTTTCTCATAGCAAATTCTAGCAAACTGTTACTGGTTTGCAGTGTATTCAAGTTTACCTGTCATTGATTCTTTTCAGAAAGAGGAAAATACTCTGTGTTCTGTTAGAGTGCAATTGGATAAGCCCTAATTTATGACTTAGGAAAAAAAAGATTAGCCCACATTATAATGCACAAGACTAGATTCCACTCAATTATGCTGATATAGATTCACTGTAATTCCATTAGTTAATGAATTTTTTCCAAATTAATGCCGAAGTGACTAAAATTGAAATGCTTCCCATAATTTCTGTCATCATTTTGAATCAAAATGCAGAGTCTCTTGGTCTTTTTCTTTCTGCTCAGACAGTTTTTAAAGAGGGACTGAGGAAACGGTTGGCAAAGATGAATGGTACATTTCTACAGGCAAAATTTTTAGATCCTTATACATGAATGTGGAAATATTGCCACATTTTTTGACAGGGAACAGCCAAAAGTCATGCACCAATCCTCTTGCTCTGCAAGACAGACCTGAACAGAGCACTGCAGACAGTCTTGCCAGGCTGGGGGTGTTCCCAGTGGGCACAGAGCATCCTGTCACCTTGCTCAGCTGTTTCCCATTTGTAAATACATATGCTTGGCCTTTTCCAGGTGCAATTACGCAGTATCATCACTGGTGTTTCTCACATGGACCTAAAGCTGACCTGGTACAAAAGGCTGCTGATTCCAGGCCTTTTTCCAGACACTCACTCATTAATTAGATGTTTGCCACATTTTTCTGAAGAGGTTATCCTTCAGCTGCTCATTTATTTTTTTTCTAAATCAAGTATAAGCAATAGAAAAGAGGTGAGGTTTTGATTGTGTTTCAGTTATGATGAATAATTCCTTCAGTATGACAAGAGATTTAGTCCTGAAAAACTGAAAAGTACTGTTATACAAAAAAAATGCTATATTGCCTTTATTATGAAGAGTTAAATGACATTCTACTGCCTAAGGAGAAGAATTTGAAAAATGGGGAAGTATCTTCTAAGAATACTTTAAATTTAATTATCTTTTAAATATGTATTTTATCAAAGTTTATCTGTTTGGAAGGACTTTTTCAATATCAAGCATGCTTCTGCAATCCATACCAAAGAATGTATGTGCACATTTTAGAACTCTCAAGAGCCTGTGCTATGTAGTCAGTATAGCTGGAGCAAAATTAATGTCATGCTTGAAGCTACATGTTTCAGTCCTTCTCAGTTATACATTTTTTGGGGGAAAAATGAGCCTTTTAAAGAGACTTTTACAGCATATCTAAATTACATCAAATGAATGCTCAGACTGGCTCCTTTCTTCATGGCAATCATGCATTACTTTATCAGGCAGTCATAAGAATTTTAACTTCTATTGTTCACTTGTTCACGATTTTCTGAGGTGAGCTCATTTGCAGCTGAGTTTAGAAGTACAATCACATCAAATTGCTTTGAAAAATCTGCTCAAAACTTTCTGAAATGATTATTGCTGTGGAAACTTGAGGGCAGTCAATTCGGTTCCTCTCCCATTCTCTGTGTGTTTTGAAGGAGAGAAATCTCGTTGCCTTGCAACCAAAACCATTGGGTCAGAGGCTGTCACTGTGAGATATCAAGCATAGGTGTAACACACTTCAAATGGTGGGACTGTGTGTCAGTTCTTGAAACAGATGGACTTGAATATTTTTCATGAAAATGGATGAATTTTATCAGCTACCTCCATCTCCTTATGCTATTTGCATGAATGCTCACACAGCCTTCCTCCTTCATGGAAAGAAGGTCCATTTAGAAGTAAAGGTAAAGCCAGTAGGAATAGGTAGGCGCTCCAGGGTGCTCATTTATACAGGTTTCCTAGACTGATCTTCAAAACACGTTTCATCTTCACCTTGAGAGATCTGACATTTGTTAAGACTTTTTCCCATCTACTGACTTAAATTGAAAATCATTTCAATTTTGAGTGCACTGATACTGATGAAAAGACTCTGAAACATAAAGTTCAAACTAAAACAAGGAATGGCATTAGAAATTTACTCTCTATATAAAAATTATACCACTGCAGTTCTATCCATTTGGATCAGACTTAATTTCTGCAACTTTGGGGTTTTTTTTAGTAAAATCTACTTGTTTTGGTTCTGGAATGGTAAAATGATGAGTTGTTGAGCTTCAAAGATATGCAGCTGTGCCTGTAAACAGACCAGACTTTGTAGATAAGAAAATGTTGCCTAAGCAGTGATTTGGAAGATATTTATAATATACAGAATCCGTTACTGGCATCAGAATTCACTCCCTTTAACTCAGCATGTTTTCTCTGTTATTGTGATTCTTCCTAGGAATCCTGGCTAGCTTTACTCCAGATTGTAAACTAGCTCGGTAATGGGTCAGTGGTCATTTTGCTCACTGACATGGAGCACAGCTGTATTTTGCCAAAGAAGCTGTTGTCACTGATTCAGAATGGCATTGACCTGACATCTGCACCTTAGGAGTTCATGTTTCTGCTCATTTTCTGAAATTAACATTGCAGGGATGCAAATGGAGAGTCCCAGGTTCAGACTACTTTCCAAGCAGAAAATTGATAGATAGCTTAGGGAGTTTTAAGACTTATGGCCTTTTCTAAACATACAATTAGTGTTTCATTGCTGCATATTTAGAATCTCTTTGGAATTTAGAATCTCTCTTATTTGAGCTTTTTCGAGATTTTCTCTTCCAGATGAAAGACAGCACTGCAAACAGTAAAAATGTGGAAGAAGGGATTTTGGCTTTTATTTGTGAAACATTCAAGTTTTGATTTCTTTTCATTTTAGTTTTCTATCTGAATTATAGTTTGCAAACAGTAAAGCAATCAATACTACAGTATGTGCTTAAGCATGAAAGCTGCCTATTTAGGAAATAAAATGGTCCTAACATGTTACTGACACTAAATCAGAGTAATTGACAGCTTATCTATGAGACCATCAGAAAGAAAAGCTTCATTATTTTCAGTCATTAGATAGCAGGGTTTTACATTAATTGTAGCCATTATGACCAAGTGAAATAGAGCAACACAGCAGCATTTTCTTTCTTCATCCTGTGAAACCTCAGCAAAGTTACAGCCACATATGTCTGTAGTAACAGAAGGAAAGCATGCTTCATACCAAAGTATAATGCTTTCGCTAAAAGAAAATTGCAATTACAGAGAAGTTACTCTGACAATCTGGTTGTGCCAGAAATTTCCTACAGTATTAGAGAAGGAATTAGCTGAGAAAAGACAGAAATGCATCCTCGCTCCTTCTCTGTCTTTTCTTGAACTCCTATTAAAATTTCACTATGGAGCAAAGCAGACTGGTGGATGTATAAAACACACCAGGGATTTTATTTTCCATACTAAACTGTACCGCTCTTAATCTCTTCACAGTCTCTGGGACACTGGTGATTGATAAGCCTTCACTGATATCAGTCAGTGATGTTTAATGGGGCATGTAGCTGACCAAGTGATCTGTGAATCTCTCCCTCAGCGGTTTCCAGCTGGGAAGAAATTCTTGTCAACCTCAAGCTAGTATCTCAGTTTGCAGATTAATTTCATTTGGACTGCTGTCACACCACATTAGCTCTCTGAACATTTCAGATGGTAGCAAAATACAGATTTGTGTTGTAAAAATTATACAGGAAGATATGGATTTTCTGTTATTCAGTGACTCAAGTATAACCATTGCAAAAAAAAAAAAAAATTCCCCCAAATTGCCTAATTGGTAGCTTTAGACTCCTAACTCAGGATCTTAAAGCACAGGTCTTTCTGCAAGAAACAGTGGGTGATCTGATTGCCAGAAGTTCCTCTGGTCTGAATCCAGCTGTTGTGGTGAGAAAAGTGGAAGAGCCACTTATCCCTAGTTCACTTAGCATTGCTCCTCTATGGAAAATTACTGCCCATCACACTTGGTAGCTGGATTGATTGTTTTCTTCTTGCTGTGTGAGCTGCTTCCTGTGTAAACTGCGCCTTAATTTGCTTCAATCAAAACAAATTTGCCTAAACAGTTTACAGAGTAAGCTTTACTAACTTGGTTCTTCTTTGTGCAGTTATCACATGAAACTCAGGTCTGAGGAGATCACAATTCCTGTGGTCAGAATCAGCCAGGTCTGGCAAAAAGGGATGATAGAGAAACTCCCCCTTGGTCGTGATAGAGTATTCAGCTGTCTGCACCAGCAACTGATTATTGTTGGGAGAGAGAATTTTGTGTTCATCCTGCTGGTATATTCTAAAAAAAAGAAACAAACCAAAAACTTTCTAAAGTGTCACTGAAATCAGCAGACACTACATGTACAACAACTTGGGTGAGGAAGAAGATGCTGTTTTCAGATGAAGATATACCCTTTTTTCACACTTTAAGAAGAAACTATTACTTATGAGCAGGAGTTTTGCTCAGCTTTTCCATGGAACAGTTTAGCTGAATCTCACTCTGTGGTATAAGACTGGGATGAAAATACCATCACTTTCCAAACACAGTGTTTTACCACTTCTTTTTTTCCTGTGAAGCTGCCTCCCCCTGTTCTGGCACTTTTCTACTAGTGAAATCATTTTTGTTCTATTTCAAAAGTTCTGATGCAATAGGGCAATTGGAAAAACACAGGGCAAGTGGTATTTCTCTCACTGAGACCTTTCTTGTAGTGTCTGTTGGTTTCATCTATCACCTCATGGTGCTAAGGAGGATCTGTTTTGAGGTGGAGCCCGTGCCAGTGTCATTTAATAGTCTGCAAAAAAATTTTTTACCGACTGTCTTTAAAAGACAGAGTAATTTTCCCAGTTTCTTGACCTACCTTATGATGCCAGGTCCCTCGTGTCAGACTTATAGTCATGGTTTACTACCTTCCTTTTCATTTTACTTCATTCCTTTTCAAGTATCTTCTTCAAGAGTCTTTACATTGCAAGTACTAAAATTCAAGATATACTACCCAAGCAAGATCTTTGCTCTGCAACAAATACTGCTGTGGACTTCAAAGCTTCAGCTTATAATAAAGTCAATTTTTCAGACATCTATTTTTGTCTCCAAAGTAATCAGATGGAATAATTTTTGAGGATTTACATGAGACTTCCAACTGCTTGTTCCTCTCCTCAGCTCCACCTGTAACTCTGCTTATTTCACTGTGTTACTCCAGGTTTACATATCAGGCTCCAGTGAATTCAATGACCTTCACTGTAAAAAGCCAAACATGCTGAAAAAAAAGATGGTAGGTATTATAGTGTGGATAGTCAAGGTTACTAAATGCTCTTTACTTCAAAAATATGCTCTACATTCTAGGGAAAATGTCCAGGAAGATATTCAGAGGTGTTCCTAGCTAGACCTCCTTTTTGCTATGTTTGTGCAGAGAATCACTTACAACTTGAAAGTTCTGAGCTCCATAAATCCTGCTGCACAGATTAGCCACAGCTGAGTTCACAAAACAGGCTCAGCTTTGATTCATAATTTCTAATAAAACGGGAGAGATTCTGGGTACTAAGGCCAGCATCAGGGAGACAGGAAAGGCAGGTTGTAGTTCCTGATCTGGTGAAGAGGTAGTTACATTAAGTGTCCTTCATAGGGTAAGACTGACAGCTCAGGCTAGTTTTGGACAGTGTGTAAATGACATAGAAAGAAATGTATGCTGGTAGTAAACGTATTGTATTATGCTGTGACACTGAACTGTCAGCAAGGCCAGTTGGAAGCCCTGTGCTGGGGGTCCAGATCTTGACTTCAGCCCTCTTGTTTTTGCAGGTAGTGCTGCTGCACAGAGTACAGGGCTCTTCTCCTGCATCCACAGTGTCAGGAGTCCAGAGAACATTGTTCAGTCTGAAAATCCCCTGCCTTTGAGGGGAACAGGAGGGACGAGTTTCCTAGCAAAAAATCCACAGAACTGGATCCCAGCTCCACTGCAAGAATGTAGCAGCGGGAGAGCAGTGGGGATTGAGAAGTAAAAAACACCCTCTAAACCATGACTCACATAAACCTACAAGTACTTCAATACCTGGTGATGTTATGACATGATAGATTTGTTTTCAATTTCAGTACTGTCATATCCAATTAGGTTTGATCCAAATTAAATCTAGTTATGCAGAAGGAGGATTTAAATTTATTTTCTCTAGTGTAGATAAAAGCTATTACCTACAGACTACAGAAAAGAGGAAGAATGGCACTGAATTCGTCATCTGGTGCTTTCTCATTTAATCCCACAGGTAGGTCCGTAGCAGTGAATCTTGAGGGGAATGGAAATCTCCCACTCTTGGAAAAACAGTGCTGAGTCTGTTCTATTCTTGCCAATACTTTTCCTTGGTTAGCTAATGACATTCTCTGCTCTGTTTGTGATGGGCCAAGCACTAAATGGCAGGGCATTTAAAAAGCAGATACTACAAATTACAACCTAAGTCCTCCTAGGAAACTAATTCCCATGTCCAGGTTCTCATCTTGGAAGATGAGATAACTACTCCCTCCCACTTTGCATGGATATTTAAGAAATACATTCAGGTCTAAGAGGCACTCAGATGCCATAGTGAGGGGAAATGCAGCCTATAGGGGATAATTCCACCTTCAGATGAGGCTATGGAGTGCAGTAAATGACATTTGGTGAGCTGCACGCTGAAAATCAAGAAGAAAACAAATATTAAATAGCTGTTGGCTGCATGAAAATTTTGAGCTGAATGAGAGGAAGGTTAAAAAAAGGACATCATAAAAGTGTGTCATAGTTTGTAGGCATACAGCGAAATAATTAAGGTTGTACAGGCTTTCCCTAAATGCCAAATGCTGGCTTTTTAAAATTCTAAATTTTGTTCTGCTACATACAGTGTTTTTCTTTGAAAATTAATCAGGCATTTCCTGTGAGAGCTTTTCTATGTCCTAGGAAAACTCTCTTGTGTAAAATTAAGCCTGAAGGATGTCCTTTTGAAGGGATGGGTAGATTAATTTCCTTCTCTTTTTCTCTTTGTGTGCCACCTCTCTCCAGGGTAGACCTGCATGGACAGAACTGGAGTTCTGTACTTCTCACTATGCTCACCTGGATCACCAGGCTATTCCATCCCTGACCCCTGATATCTGCCCATAATTTGTCTGCTGTGCACCCAGCAGTCTGGGCACACCCAGATATTCCTGTGGGGTGGCTTCCCCATTGTCCCCCCACAGGGTGTGCAGAGCCCAGCTGTGTTGGTTGGGTGCTTGGTGCTTCCTCTGCACGTCTGTGAGCAGCAGCTGGCTGACGCAGATCGGAGCAGCTTTTGCTGGGTGGAGGTGTTGCTCACTTACCCACTGACTCTGAGCAGGCAGAAAAGTGTTAAACACACACATCTGCTCATCTGCATCCTGCCTACCTTCCTTAGAGCTTGGATGGATGTCCAGCTGTCTCAAGCAGACACAGTTAAGTCTCACTTCACTCTCCATTCCTGCTGAAGGCACTACATATATACTAGGAATTTATACATATACGTATGCATAAACTTATCTCTTCCCAAATTACTGCTGCTTGATCACTTTTTCTCTTTTGTCAACATATTATATTGTTTTTTTAAGATGGCATTTGTCTGAACAGAAATTTGACCTCAGCTTGCATACCTCACGGCAAGCAAGTAGGTGTTTTCTGACAATTAACTCTCCTCTTGCTTGCTGAAGGACCCTCACTTCTGTTGCTCATCCCTCTGACCCATAATTGGCAGCCTCAGAGCAGAAACCAGCAAGTGCAGTGAACTGCCATGCAAAACTCACCAAGTCTCTTCAGTCTGGGCAGACTTTAAAATGCAGAACAAGTACAAGTCTCA
Organism: Grantiella picta; assembly: GCA_013397955.1. Lineage (NCBI taxonomy): Eukaryota > Metazoa > Chordata > Aves > Passeriformes > Meliphagidae > Grantiella > Grantiella picta. The sequence goes on along the minus strand of VZRM01004125.1, from coordinate 256,235 downwards.
GGTTCTTTCTGTAGTTACATTATCTACCCAAATTCTTTTGGATTACCCTTTTGCATCAGCATATCCAGGCTTTGGCCTTTGTCAACTTTAATTAACATTTTGAAGAGCTTAGTGTAGTTCTCTTTGAGGTCGTCATGCTGAGGTAGGAGGACTTAAGAGATGACTCCTGCTGCAACAGGCAGCTTAGGAACAGTGCTGACTAACTGTCCTGGCAAACTGAGTGAAAAGAGAAGCTACTTGAGAGCAAAAGAAGAAGAGACAAAAAACTTTATATGTCCTTCCTGTGTGCACATTGACCTTCTATTTTCCACCTAAGAGCAGAAGATTAGAAACATATAATTAACTTGTCTTTCTATGAATTTCATTTTCAAGTGTGACAGCAAACAAAACAAGTTATCATCTGGCTTCTGTAGCAGATGCTTCAAAGCAGCTCTCTTTTTTTCTTTTCCTTGAAACACGCTGAAACAAAGCTTCCAGAAGCAACATCAGGATATGAAGCTTGTGCACCATAATCAGTGTACTGACAGAGTGATGTGAACTCCTCCTGTACTAGTGGAATTATTAAAAATGTATCACTTTAGATGGACAAGAAAAAGGACATCAAAGGAGAACTGCAGTTTGTGAAGTGTCCCACACTAGCTCTAAGATTTTTTTAATATTGCTAAGTCCAGACCTGTGTTTAATATCAAGCCTTTCTTTATATCTGGATTATGCACAAATCCTGAAACACTAGCCAGAGCACGATGGCTGTGTAGTTCCTCTATATGGCAAAAGTCACTCATCTTCCTTGTGTGGAAAAGTCCATAATTAGTAAAAATGTATCGTTTACCAAGCCCACTGTTTTCTGTGGCCCTAGGTGTAACCGAAAAACACGGGCAGCTCAGTTTGTGATTTGCAGAAGACATGAAGAATTTATTTATAATTGAAAGAAAAGTGATAATAAAAAATGTTCGGCTCCAGCCCCCTCTCACTAACGCAGCCTTATATTTTTTATGTAAACCAACAGGGTGCTATAACATGATTAGCTGTATTTTTAGCACCTAACATACTGTGTTCAGAGCATGGAGATGGAGAACTCTTTTTCATACCTTTCCCAATGTGCCATTTACTCTGTCAGTCCTGAAAGCTGAAAAGGCCAAGAGCAGCAATGACTTTAACAACATCAGTGTATAGAAATCAGTGAGCACTGACAAAAATAGACTTGAACGTTATCACATCTGAAAGCATCTCATGGCATTAAAAAGTTGGATTAACCACAGGACATATGAGTCAATAGATAGCCAGGTGCATAACTTTAGTTTTAAATCTTCGGTAACTTTCTGAAAAAAATGCCTTCTTGTTTTGTTACTATTAGATTCTTCCAATCTCAGAAGTTTCCTCTTGCTTTCTTTATTGAGGCATGTAGTCTTTGAAGTCTTCAACAGGAGGAAAATATTTTTGGTTGTGAGGCAGAGACAAAATTATATCTCTGTTCTTCTACCAGGATAATGGGAAGTAGCATCCTTCAAAGCCAACTCAGTTGAAAGGAGGATATGACTTTGGGTTTGATTTTAGTGTAAAACATACTCCAGAAGAACCTATAGGTAGGGGGTAATGATTATCCTCACACTTTTGTCATGAATTAGCAGAGAGTTAATAAAGCTTTAAAGAGGCATATCTAATGATCTTTAACAACAGGTGGTAAAACTCACCCAGTTTACCCTGTACTAGCTGTAAATGAGGGTCCCTCAGGAGAACCAGCCACAGAATGCCTCTCTTCTTTTAATAATACCAACCTCTGTTTCTATGGAAACAGCACATCGTGTTTGCTGCTAGCAAAGCATGCGTTTAACCACTTTTAAAATAAACTGTTTTCTCATTGCATTGTTTTTATGACTGAAAAAAGCACCCAGCTTCCAACATGCCAAATTATTAATGTCTCTCCTTCCCCTCTAATTAAAAAAAGAAAACAACTTTGGATGTATAGCCTGTAGCTGTTAATTATTTCGACAAGTAGTGGCCTTTTTCTAGCTCACTGTTTCTATGAAGAATGGATATCTCACTGCCTTATGGGAGGGCATTGGAAATTTTGGAATTGTGGCTAAAAACGTTAACTTCCTAAAGATGGTAACTGGTTGGCTCCATTGAGCACATACTCCCTGGCATGCTTTTACATATGTTAGAGTTTGGTGATTTGCAGCAATGCACTTTGGAAGTGCTTGCTCTTTGTATCTCTAGATACTTAAGGATGCTAAAAGGACATCTGTCAAATACCCGGTGTGCCTCACACAAGTGTCTGCAATGACCTCTTCTTGTATTGGGCCAGCGGTTTTTCAGCTTGAGTCACTGCAGAAATTAATGGGGCTTTCCTCCCCAGCTGTAGATATGAAACAGCACTGGGTAATTAGATTGCAAATAAAACAAGATGTTAGAAGCTGCAACTTATCTGCTTCATTGATGGGTGCTTAGGTCATACTGAAACAATTTTATAAGCTGACGAGTTTACCGTGGAAGCTGGTTTTATAGCTTTCCGTATCTTGAGCAATGAAAATAGACTGGTCTGTTTCAAGCTGTGATGGAATGAAGATTTACAGAGCTTGGAGAGTCTAAAGGATGGCATTTATAGGGTTGTCAGAGTAACAGGCCTTGGGAATCTGCACTGTTTATGTTTAAAGGGAGAAGTCAGCTGGAGGCAGACATCTGAGACATGTTGGATTGATTTGTAGCTTAAAAGCAGACTGTGTTTGGGGAGAGAAGAATGGATCTCTGGCTTGCATCTGTCTTTCAGATTGTATAACAAAAAGATGTTTTCTTTAAAAATGGTATGAACACAGCCCTGCTTCAGCAGTAGCAGCAGTTTGAAACACCTAGTGAAGCACTGCCCCACCTTTGCAGTAGGTCATTAAGAGAGACGGTTGGTGTCATGAAAGAAATTAAAGGAATCCAGTCTAATCAAATTAAAAATTTAAAAATAAAAGAGATATTTGAGGTTTAAAGAAAGTTATATTTTATACACCACCAGGCATATTTTATACACCACTTCATATGATATCTGAATACTACTTCTTGAAAAATGGAAGAGATTAGTTCCTACATTTTTCACTCAGCAAGGTACCCTTGTTGACCGGGGCTTTCTTCAATGCTCATGAGCCAAGCATAAAAGGGTAATTTGCGTATTAAACTTCAAAAATAGCATTGTGGTGAATACAGGTCAGGATGAGAGAAAAAAACTTCAGATGCTGCAGACCATTGCCAAGACCAAATTAAGAATCTATAAATTAACTGTCTTGATTCACAACACAAACACAGCTGATAGAAAACTAAATGTCTCTGTCTTTCCTTTGTGGAAAATAGAAGTTTTACTGTGCTAGGAAGCTTTTGATACTTCTGTTTCTCCAGTATTTCTCAGCTATTCTTTGTAATTCATTTCTGCAATGGAATTCCTTGCCTGTTAGTTAAATAATACAGCTCTTTAGCCAATTTGTGAAGATCTGTAATTTCCTGTCTACCCCTATTGTATTAAATTGTACTTTGTCTCTTATTACTGTAGTGTTTCCAATTGCCTGTTGATCAATACAGTGCACTGTCGTTTAAAGAGAATATTTCCACTGGAGTTGAAAAGGTTTTGTACAAGACACAGAGTAATTTTCTTTTGAGGTGAATCATCTTTTCCTCTGCCGTGTTCTACCTTATTTTTCTGGGTCTTCAGTTTATAAAGAACTTTCTTAATATCAGCTTTTAAAGGTATGTGAGACCTATCTCTATTACAGCTGAAACTGATTAAATGGTTAGAGATGCAACAAACTTTTTTAGTCAATTCCTCATAGCTATTTTAACCCTCAATTCCATATAATCCAAGATACGTCTAGAAGAAATTTTTGTCCACAATAAATTTTTAGTCTATAATAATAGGGTCTTTAGGCCTCTGCATTTTCAGTTTCTGTTTAAATAAAAGTAGTTTCTGTAATCAGTTAGTCATTTGTATGTAATTCTGAACTGGGGACTACAGACCATCAAATACCTCTTTTGATCTGCTCTGCTCTCTTCTTATAATTTATTTCCCAGCTTTTTTTTTGTCATAGAATGCTGAGAAAGTTGTGTGACTTTTCTGACACAGCTACAGCTGTCTAAATGTTGTTTCCAAATTTTAATGAACTGATGGTTTCTCTGCTGGTACCCAGGGTGTCAAAGAGCACTCTCCCTCTTGTTCTTCCCTCTCAGCATATGTTTAAAAAGTCAGGACTGTATGCTGAAGGAGAAAATGCAATTAAAAATGCTTTTCTTTTGTCAACAAGAGTTTGAATAAAATACTTGGCTCCAGTTGCTGAAAAATGGAAACTTCTGAATGAACTTTTTTAAGACAAAAGAGGAAATATGGTTTTAGGAATGTAATGGAGAATTATTGTAGACTGTAGTTGTTAAGTTATTTCTTCCAGTTTGTTGATCCTTAACAAATTTTGAAAGGCTGTTATGTGGATTCTGATATACATTCAAAACTCCTTGAAGTTTCACAAAGTCATTGCTTTTAATGCTAAGAAATACTATGATCATGTTTATTTTCTGTTTAGGTAAGCCAGAAAGATGCATCTCTTAAATATAAATTCATGCTGAAACCATCAGGTCTGTCCATTTGACTTCCTCAGTCTTTCTTCCATGATTAAAATCAGTATTACTTATTTACTGCCGTCCAGTGCAAGTATTTCTTTTCATATTTAAGATCCTCTTTATTTTTTAAATGTCTACAATTTGTATGATATGATACAATGGTGTTTGGTTATACTCAGATTTGCTTTTTTATTCATTTATTTTTGCACCAGTAATTGTAATAATAGATGTTTGTCTCATCCATAGCCTGTGGCACAGCTGAGAAACTGTAATGTGAGTTTAGGAACTGGAATCCTCAGTGATCAAATGTGATTACAATACTTAGTTCAGCAAGACAAAGGATGTTTCTGTGTCCATGTTTACCAAAGCAAATAGGGAAAAAGGGTCTTTTTATTACTTGCAGCATTAAAATGGGAGGAATGATGCACCCCAAAATATAAAGGGCAATTTTATATCCCATGCATTGGGGAATATGTCTATGGGTGTGTATCTACTAAACCTTCTTATCAGAGGCTCTGACACTTTGAGTTTCCATCCTCTGCATCTCAGTTTCCAGGGCAGACAGAATGGAAACATAACTGTAGGTATTTGTGCAGGGAGGTGTAGAATCTTTTTACATTGAAATTCAACTGCTGACATTTTCTTGTGAATCAGTCTGAAATCTAAATTCACAAGCAAGAAATTGTAGATGATGTGCGCTTACTGCTTATTCAAACATTCACTCATTATATTTGTCCTCTGATTTGTCTAGCTTACCTCTTTCAAATCTCTGGTTTCATCCTGACAAGATTTTAAAATGTATTTTCTTCTTCTACTGACCTGTGCAAATACTCGTAAAAGTACAATGACTCCAGAATGCCAATTCTGTCTGAACAGCCTCCTAAGGAGAGACTGAAACAAACCATTCTGGTTTTCTTTTACGCTGTTTCACTGATTTTAGCAACCAGATCTCTGCTGTGTCCCTAATTATTATTCTCTACCAGTGTTCATCAGCGTAATTGCATCAATCTTCCTTTCTCAGCCTATGCAAAACGAATATTGGAAAATAAGAAATTTTTATCGTCGCTTCCACATCCCAGGCTTGCCAGAGACTAGACTGTGCAGTAAGGGATTGAGACTATGCTTGTAAAGTGACTGCCAGGATAAATTGGCAGAATCTCTGTTTTTAAAGACAGGATACTCATATGCTAGTACCAGAGACTGGTAATACCAGGGGATAAGTGAGAACCAAGGTGTGCTCCTCGATGCACAGAAAATACTGCTTTGCAGAGTTGGCTCTGCCGCTCCTTTTGCCATTCCAAAAGAACTGCAGAAAATGCTCCTTTTACAGGGAGGATTTCAACCTTGCAGCTTTCACTATATGCATAATTTCAAAACTGTAGGTTTATTTCAGAGAAGATTTCCTGTGGAAATACAAAGCTGGAACAGACCTGATTCATTGAGGTCATCCTCTGCTTTGCCTGCCGTCTCAGGCAGTCTCATCACATGCTCTTTTAACAACTGTTTTAGTGCCATCTTAAAGATAGACAACTTATATATTTTGTGCATTAAGATAATCTCCCAAAATGGCTCTTGCAATAAACCTCAGAATTTCTTAGTCTAACAAAGTAGAAGCATTTGTAACTGGATAATTGCTTTCATTACCCCATAGGCTGCAGGCTTCAGGAGTTCCCTGAGACTTAAAGTTTTTCAGTCCTGTTTCCACCTCAGGCTTGGTTATTCCAATTCTCCTTATTCACCCAGCCTTTGGCCTGGTGTTCCAATTTTCATATTGGCTCTTTCCTCTGTCCTGTAATCTCTGTTCTCAGATGTTCTTATTTGAGATAACTTAAATATCTTCTGGAACTATTCTTCCATTTTGATATGACTGAACTTTCAGATAGGCAATGGCTAAATCTTTGACTACAAGCATTTGCTTTCAAACCCTTCAACTCTCCAGACTCTTTCATAAACTTGGATTCACCACCACTGGCTTTGCCTCCATTCCATGCTCATCATTGCTCCCGGGATTTGTAGTTCAGTAGGACAGGGCAAGAGTGTTTGAGCACATCAGGGCATAAGGTGTGAAAATGTTAAGTATGAGGTGGAATAAAAATGTCCTAGATAAATACACATAAATCTATCAGCAACAAGAACAATAGAGCAGGCCAGAAGACTGGGCCAGATTGCTCTCTTTGTGTCCTTGTGACTCAGTTTTTACATTGGTTTGCTCCAGGGAAGTGAATAAGCAGGGCTGGCAAGAGGTCACACAAGAGTCTGCTCAGTACAACCTACAGCTGCTTTCAAAACCAGAAATATTCTGACTGAGGTGGTGGCAGCTAGTGAGGAAGTATCTGGGAAAAGGTAAAAGACGTACATCCAAAGCACATCAAATGGTGCACAAATCCAACGCAAGTTCTGAAATGCTCCTGCTGTTGGTCCCACAGTGCCTGCAGAGCCTCGCACAGTCTGCAGACCTCCAGCATGGAGTCACTTCTTCACCACCTTCTCTTATAATAGCCTCTTTCTCTTAACCACAGCAGCAGCAACTGTGTTTGGCATACACTTGGAGCTGCGTGAGACAATTGTGTAACTAAAGAAATTGAAAATATATTTTTCTTTCAAATAAGCTGTGAAAAGACAGAGCTGTGTAGGAGATGAATGAATACTAGGGAAGATTTGCCTTTTTGCGTACTTAATAGCATAGCAATCTGTGGGGGTCGTGTTTTTCATCAGCTGAAGGAAATTGTGTACATCTAATACACACCATCTAGCTGAAGGCATAGTTACAATAGATGATCCTTTGGAAGGCATCTATGTATTCTTTAAATGTTCAATTATTTTGAAAGTTTATGGTAATTGCATGTCTCGGGCTCAGTTCTGCAAGATGAAATACACTACAGTGCATGATTCAGTTTCTTAGAGTACATTGCTCTAATATTTGAACACAGGGAAATGAGTTGCTGATTACTTTTGAGTCATTATGATTGATTTTTTGGTTTTCTATGTTTAATCATATTCCATTTATTTAAATACTCAAAATTACCTTGTGATTTAAAACATGCAGCCTGTTATGCTGGTTAGTGTTTAATACAGTGAACAAATCACTGTTTTTACATGTTACAGTTTTTGTGATGCTTCACATCATGGGTAATATAAATAACATAATTTTCCCTCAGTACTTTTCGTTTTGAAGAGCTGGAAAACCTTATCAGAAGAACAATAATAATTTTATATCACCTTCATTTTACAATAGTAAAACAATGTGAAATCCCTTGCATCATTCCAAGTTATTTTTCCAGTATATGCATGCCAATGAATATTTTATTCTTCCAACATTAATTTTTTCTGCCTTTAACTACTGTAGGAATGACATTATAAATAGAAAACATATCCCACCCACAAAATTTTTTCTCTATTATTATTAGATATCTACTATCTAATGTCAGTTAAACTACAGAAATCTTCTGTCAGTGTCCTAAATTCTTCTAAACAAGTGTTCTGTTGAGGACTACCAATACAGACTTAAGTTTGAGGGATTCTTCCAGTATTGAGCCTTCCATACAAATGTAGTTATAGTAGTTCCAACTGAGACAGATTGAGTTTGGATTTTTTTATCATGTGTTTCATAAAATAAGGAAGAAAGCAATAGCTCTGTATGTGTCTTATTATGTTGTGCCCTGTTAATTTTTTTTTTTGTGCAGCTGAGCACAGTAAAATAATGGAATTATAGAATGGTTTGGGTAGGAAGGGATCTTAAAGATAATCTAGTTCCAATCCCTCTGCCATGTGCAGGGATGCCATTGACTAGATTGGGTTTTTCAAGGCTCCATCCAACCTGGCTCTGAACATTTCAAGGGATGGGGCATCCACAATTTCTCTGGGCGACATGTTCCAACTCCTCACCATCCTCACAGTAAAGAATTTCTTCCTAGTAACTGGGAAGAGCAGATGACCTGAAGTTTTCAAGCTGTGAGCCACCACTACTGACACACTCTGCTGCCAACCGTCATTGAACAGTTCTGTTCAAGAGGCAGCTCTGTTGCAATATAATGCACAGATTCCTGCAGCCACTGGAAAGATCAGGTGACCACAAAAACCTCTGCTTGGTACATAGCATGTATACATTTTCTCTGTGTTTTGAAGAGGAAGGATGGTGACTTGGTGAGTGCCACTCACACGAAGACTTTGGGGAAAGACCCTGGTTTTAAATCATTGGAAATGGAACAAGCAAGTAGCACCACCGGTTAGCCTGGATTCTTAGGGAGGGCCCACATTTTGCTCAGCGGCAGTATGGTTGGTGTCTTCAGGAACAGCAGCAGGGATTTGTCGGCTTGCAGCCCATGGGAATGGTCAGGCTTACCTGAACTGAGGGAGTGAACAGCAATTTCATGAAATGATTGTGTTAGCAATGTGCTTCTGCTGTATGTCTTGTATATCTTGTCCATTGATTGTAAAAGTGATTCACTTCAGAAAATGAGTGGAATTACAGCATTAAACTATCTGACTGCTCCATGCTGTAATTACATGACACCAAGGCATGTTGAGCATTGCATGTAATGACTACCACATTATTGCTGTAATTCTCTTTTGCAGCCTGTGCTGTGACATCCTACTGCATCAATGTCTGTTTCTTCTGCAGGAAAGAGAGTCCATAGCAAGTGACCTGTGATTTTTATCATGAGACAAGCTAACCTCACCAATAAGCAATCTGTGTCTCAAGATACTTACCAACAGGATACACTGCACTGTACCTGCTCCACAGGTGAGCAGTACAAGTGGCTGTTCAGATGGTAAACTCTTCCACCCCCAAATACTCCCAGTCTTGGAGTGTGGCAATGGGACTGAAATCAGCAAAACATAATCTGAGCCCTGCCTGATCCATGTGAAACCTGGACATCCTTGCAGCCAGGTGACTTTCCTGTGGGGATACAAAGGACATACTTGCAGCACTGCTAGCATCTCACCATTCAAAGAACTGGGCAATCCATGGAAAAGGCAGTCCATGCAATAACTCAGTCTCAAATTAGATGCCTGCCAAAGAATATAAATGACCACCTACACAGGAAATCTGTCCAGCTCTTCACACTCCTTTCTCTCTTTATCATCTGCTGTTTTTCAGAAGGCCAACCTGTCCCTGTGACAAAAACTGCTCTGGATCTCCATACTTCATTAATATTACTGCTCTCAACAAAGTTACACCATTTCCTTTTGATGAGTTTCTAAACAGATTCACCAGGAAGTTCCCCACCTAAAATGACCTGGGAGGCCTGTAGCTCCTTCCTGTAGGGATCCCAGCTGTCTGATGAGCCCCTCAGAGGGAGCACTCCTCCAGGAGTCATCAATATTTGCCAACAAAACCCTTCTGGGGAAATATGAGACCACATAACACAAATTTCTGATAGAGAACATATGGTAAAGTACAATCAACACAGTGAACCTGGAAGAATGTGGTCTTCCCCACTGCAATAGTTAACAGAGGTAGCAGAGAGCTGTGCTGCAGACAGAGGTGAGCTTACCTTGTTATGAGGAAATGAGACAGAGGAACATTTGACTTGTCTTGCCAGTATCTGATGAGAATGAGACTGTGAAGACTAAGATGCTTATTTCAATGTAAGAAGATGTTTCCAGGTATTATGGCAGAAAAAATTCTGAAAACTGTAGTTGTAACAGCCTGACAAAGTATGAAACAAGCAGATGCAAATGTTTCAAAGCAAAATAGAAGTGTAAAAGTTGATATCTCAATCAAAAATTAAACTTCACTTCATGAAGCAGAATTTTTTATTGTAGGTCCAGAAGTAAATATATGGCTCCATGATTTTGTGCATAAGTATAATAGAAAGGTATATTTTATGTATTCTTTTGAACTAGAAATTTTCTGGGAGTAGGTTTTTCAAAATAATGCTGTGTTGCTTTTTCCTACCTCTTCTGCAGAGTATCTGTAGTTGTGGATTTATTACTAGCTACATACTGGAGAGCAGGCAGAACCCCATAAGCATGAAATCCATTTCTATGTCCAATCATAAATCTCAAAAGCACTATCTTTACCAGCAAGAAAAATGAGGACTCATTTTGACTTTGTGTATTTGTACATCATCTTGTTTTCTTCTTGTTTTTTTTCTCCCCTACATATATTCTCATCAGAGGGTTAGAGCAATGTCTCTACCTATTTTTATTCCCTAAATGCCACCAAATGTTTAGAGGAAGGATGAAAGCTTTGTGCTTAGCACAAACTAAGATAGGTTTGTTAGCTAGTCAGTTAGTGACACGTATTGACATGATTCCCAGTAAAATGCTGAGATGCAGGCACAGAAGATCAGGTGGGGAGTCTCTGGGGATTTCGTGGAGGAGAGCATAGCTTCACACATGCTGTGTAGCTTGTGCCCCACATACAGCCCCCAGTGAGATACAGGAAAGGCTGCTGAGGGAAAATGGCAGTCGGGAGCAAGATGCCACAGGTGCCAGAGGAATTCCTGCTGCCTGGAGCTGAATGTCTGAAGGAAGCAGTTGGAAAGGGGGCCAGTGGGCCAGATGATTCATCTTCTCAAGGGCTGGATTGAATCACAGACTGTGGGCTGAGTGTTCCTCATCTTGGAGTGCTGGTTCGATTTCACCACAGGCCGCTGAAGGCTGGATCAGTTTCAGCTTAAAAGAAAGAGGCCAAAATGGATATTTATGAAGTCAAAAGCATTGGTGTTTTTGCATGAGTCACCTGCTTGGAGATGGCAAGGGTGATTTTGGTAATGCTTCCTCACTAAGGTAGAGTGGCTTCAAGCCAAGCTGGGCACATCCCTGAGGTCTGTTTATGTCTGCATTTTCAGTGCCTTTCTATTCCTGCTCTGAACTCACATTTGCCATGTGTGTCTCCAAATTTTTATCTGAAATTGTTTATCACTCAACATATCTGGCCTTTTGGAGTTAATTTAATACAACACTATTCAGTTAACATTTTTTAATAGAGAATAAACTTTTCAATTGTGAACTGAGCCCAAGTACAAATCCCATTTTATATTAGAGTGACAGATGACAGAAGTGAACAGGCCAGGAGTGAGCACTGCAGTGGGCAACTCTTGCACTGTACTTGTAGATTTGTTTTCTTGCTGTCTTTCTGTTGACCTTATGCTTTTCTAAGTTCATTGCCCAGTGATCTTTGTTAGTGTACAAATCATGATATCATAGAATAATTTACATTGGAAATTATCATTGCAGGTATATCATATTGCATTCTCCTTGAAGTAAAAAATGTAGTGACATTCTCAAATGTCATGAGTATAATTAGAGTGTTTGTTTTCCCCTCCTCTATGCACAGGGAAAGGTTTCATCAGAACAAACTGTTTCTTAGTGATTGCAATTGAGGTCAGTAAATCACATCACATGCTTACTAGGACCATCCCATTAATTCCTAGCACAACAAGGCCAAACATTAGTATCAGTTGCACTATATTTACTTGACTGAATTTGGAACAAGAATCCAGCTTTTGTGCCACTTTACAAGACTGGCTAAATAAAATGAAGTTCTATACAGTAACACAAAGAAGAAATACCTGGTCTTGCTAAAGCAGTTCTTTGCCCTCCTACATAATGCTGTGAAATCTACAACAGAAGTTATGTAGATACTTTGATTCACAGTATTTGTACTTCAGAGTTTGAAATCATAGTTTAAGTTCAAGGCTTCACTAAAGCCACAGTGTTTTCCTGAAGATGTTGCCCTCATAACTCTCTAGCCCTCAAAACACCCACACCACCAACAGCTGCAGCAGAGACAGAAGGAGGCTTTCCTCAAAGAGATGTCCCAGTGACCCCCTGGCTGGTGTGTTTGCCTGCTGCTTTATCCAGAGAAGGTCCATACGAATGCTTCACCAAGAGCTGAGGGTGTGCACATGATCAAGAATTTTGAGAACACAGGGACTGTCAATAGGTTCATTATATGGGGCAGAGAGTTGAGCAACCCCAAAATCATGATGATTATGGTGACATGTGGGAGTCACCAGAGGTGCAGTGGGCCCTGACACTTAACTTTCTCATAAACAAGTGAGATACTGGAAGAACTGTATCTATTTGACTGCTTGCATAAAATCTTATCAGAGAAAATTTTCCTCAAATTTATCTAAAAGGTCTGTGGGAGAAAGTGGACGCAGTGTGACATTGGAAAATATGGTTTCAGCCCAATACCCAACCTACTTTGCATGTGGCTACTGCTCAAATAAGAAGAAAATGAGTGTCATGAGCCAGCTGGACACATCTTTTGCCCATCTGTTCCATATTTATTTATTTTTTCAACATTTGATTTACTGTTTAATGTTTATATTTCTCTTATTTGGTACTCAGTGGAGAACTACAAAAAGTCATCAATGCGTCCTTCTGTTCCGTATTCCTGGAATTCCCACAGTCAAATATGGCTGAAAAACCAAGTGCAAGCTCTGTCAACAAGCAGACTCACATTTTATTTATGTTCTTACAACACCTTCAATAACTGTATATTTCCCAGCTATCTTTAGGCACTCATTACAACAGTAGCAGAATATTAGGATGTCTAATTTTACTCAGGAACATTCTCTTTTCCTTTCAAAGAATAAATAAATTTCTAATAGATGAACAAATAGTCATACTTATAAATCTAGCATGGGAGCAATCCTAAATCCTCAAACCATTTCTTCATTTCCTGCTTCAAAAGACAAGAAACACAATGTGTTTAGTCTTGGAGCATTTAAAGAACTGGAGGGAAATGAATCCTAGTGCTGAATGTGTCTCATAGGATGTACCTTTCAGTTCCGATTTAAGTCAGTCATTGCATCTCTGGGAATTTTCAAGGCAGCTAACCTGCTTTGGAAAGCAATTTCACTGATACACTTTCAATAAATTAGTTTAGTTTTGTTCTTAAAAGACTGTTTCTTCATACTTGTTAGTATTTGTATTGTAGCTCTGCTGCTGGAGGGATACAAGAAAAGATAACTGGGAGGGGAAAAGAATTACCAAGTGGCCATACCTTAGTAAGCATTTAATGAATCAGGAGTACCCCTTACAACCACCACTCCTGGCAGCACAGAGAGTTAGAGCTAGATCAACTTGTTCTTACTTGGAACAGCTAAATCCTAAGCACTCCCAAACATTTCAGACCAAGCAGCCCGAGGAAGTCTACATGGAGGAGCTGGAATTTGAAGGGGCTGCAGGCCATGATACGTGGTTTGTTATCAGTTTTACTGCAGCTCAGCAGCGAGCACTGTCACAAGCTCTATCACTTTTGCTGGGTCAGGAATATGATCTGAAGTTATATCAGTTTTACCAGCACTGCAGGGAAATAAGAATTCTCCTGGAAGAAACAATCACTTGAAATGTTATCCTGCACATCTGAGTTTGGCCATGTCTCCCAAGCAAACATTTCATTACTCCATTTCAGATGCTGTTTTATTGAAGACCACAGCTACTCAGCTCTTACCTGCTGCCTCAGTTCCTCATCTAGTATGGGTAAGATACTACCTATGCACAAAGCAGTAGGAAACAGCCCACTTATCTGCAGTCCTACTGTCACACTCATGACACCAGTTCTGGTTTTGCAATTTCACTTGGGACTGTAACATTTCTTGGGAAACTGCAACAATCATCCCAACAGGACAAGAATGACAATGGAGTTTACACCAACCATGAGCACAGAGCAGGAGGTAGCCGGAAGAGCAGGTGTTCCTGCTATCACCATATACTGCCTGAGTAGAATGAATTCATAACTACCAGTAGTATAGATTTCCTTTTAGTCATTTGGTTATTTTGTTATTTAAAACATAGTCAGTGAGATCATAATATCCAGTTAATTTTGCTATGAAGCTCATAGGGCTACAGAACAATCCAGGTTTCCTGCTTTTCATATTGTGCAAAACAAAGTATATTGTACTGTATTCCTGCTGTTTGCCTGATTTACAAAATTTAGATTCATGAATGTGTTCAGTACCAGGGCTAAGTCACATGTCTGTAAAGAGTGGTCACAGTACAATGAATTTTGGATTGAGCACCTCTCACTTAAAAACATCTGTTCCCCTGTGTTTCCCAAAAGTTTGCATGGTGTCTATTTAATTAAGTCTCTTCTGTTTAGTACTTTCTATTTTTTTGGACTTCAATATCTTTCTTTCAGAAAAAGAAGACAGAGAGTGGAACTGTCTAGGAAAGAAAGTCAAGATAGCCCTTTTAGTAACAAACTCAGTGCTCCTGAGGTGCATGGGAGCAGCAGGATATATACAGCCAGGAGAGAGGGCAGCCTGGAGAACTCCAGCAGTACTGAGCTGCCCTGCTGTATGTGCCAGTATCAAGGAGCTGAAAATGCTCACGTCACTGAAGATAACTGGCCAGGAGGAACACAGCTAAGCCAATTCCTAACCACTGAAATGCTGCAGAGCCTGATGATAAAGAGATTACAGCTGGAGGAGCTGGGCAGGACAGAAATGAATATAGGGCATGTGTATAGTCCTGAAGATCTTGAGAATCCTCTGAAAAGGTTTAGATATTTTTGGCAAGTGCTTATGGCAGCGTCAGGCCCACTCTCATTTATCTCAGCTGCCTGGCAATTGCACACAACATGTGGGAGACATAAGGTTGGGCTCTCTAGGACCCTACTGGTGCAGCCAGAGAGTTGAGTTCCACAGATGCAGCTTTCTGCAAGAGGAGGGGAAGTTTTCAAAGTTCTAGTTTTTCTCGATCTGATTTCATGACACAAAGTTACAAGTTATAGACAAGGATCTGTTGGGAATAGATGAATTATTTTTGAAGTAAACATTTTAAGTGTTGTTATTGGTACTGTGCCAACATTATCTTTATTTGTGTCTCTACAGCCCAGGAGTTAATAACATTATATTTAATCAGCAGAAAGCACTTTTGCAATTAACTTCATTTGGAACAGTATCTGGCTTTATAACATTGATTTTACACTTCATTGGGTTGATTGTTACATCTCTATAAAAGGACTACAGCACTTTATGTACGATTGTTGTTAAAGACAAAGCAGAGTTAAAAGACTTATCCCCTGTTATAGCGGCTAGAGGTAACTAAGAGGAACTACAAATAGCTGCAAGAATGAAAATCATAGAATCACAGAATAGTTTGGGTTAGAAGTGACCTTTAAAGCTACCTAGACCAACCAGGGACCAAGATGTCCCTGCTCACTGTGGTGAGTAGGAGTATCTTCAACTAGATCAGGTTGCTCAGGGCCCCATAGAAGCTGACCTTGAACACATCCAGGAATGGGGCACCCACAGCTTCTCTGGTCAATGCCTGTGCCAATGCCTCACTATAAAAGTTGTCTTCCTTATATCTAGTCAGAAATCACCCTCTTCTTCTTAAATCTCTTCCTCTGTATCCACCCCAACTTTCCTGCTGATCTTTGTGACCCTTGTCATGAACACAAGCACAATGGATATGATTTGATGCAAAGGGTTGGTGTTTTCTTGACTCTGTATTTGGATACAGCACCAGTGCCAAAGGATGAAAGAGAAAAAACAAAACACCTGGGAAAACTGGCAAGAATAAATTGTTCTTTTGTACAAAGCCAATGCCTTTGCTTCCCTCCCCAAATCTCCTTCACAGACCAGCCCAGGAAAGGCTAATGTATAGTATCAGTGAATCAGTGTTGCTTGACCTGAGCACAGTGCTAGAGTTTAATGTAGCTGATGATAGCTAAATCTCCTGCCCCCACTTTAGCCAACTCCTGTAGGAGGTATGAATGTAGGTGCAGGGAGAAAAAGCATCAGATTTTATTCCATGCATTGTTCTTTATATTGTTGTGGGAGAAATGTTCTATTATGTGTTTTGTTTTAGCACATTTGTTAAAGTACACAAACACACCCATGGAAGAATGGAAACAGTGGTTAGAGGGGGTTAAATGACAGAATCACTGTAACAAAAAATTCCTAATTTATTAATACCTTTAAAATATCCTAACTAAAGTTCTACTAGTATGACTAGGCATTGTTACTAATTTAGTAATTTCCATCCCAGGCTGTGTTTACTCATGTATAGGAGCATTTTTGGGATCAGATTCTTTTGGCAGCAATCTATGCTATGTGAGTACACAAATAAATAAGAGCCAGGCTGTCTCCGCAGTCAAAAATCGGTGTAATAGGATATGGGGAAAAATTGTGAGCTTGGAGACACTATTGTTGAAGAGAGACAAGCCCCTGTCTTCTCCAGAAGGCAAGGAAGCCACATCCTTGAGATGAGGGCAGCAGGTTGTGTGGTGGCTGACTCCAGGACTTAATCTCATGTCTCTCCTGCTTCCTTTTCTGTCTGCCAAGAGCTATTAGCCACACATGCACAAACAAACCAGGAATAGTTGCACATGCTTTTGAAAACTTTGTGCTTGAATTGCTGCTTAAAAAAGTCTGCAAAGCCAACAATATCCCCCAGCCAGTCAGTTGCACTCTCTATTTCTTGTAAAACACAGCCTAAACTCTCCCCATTCAGCCCTCCCTCCCCACTGGAGAGTTGCTGGTGGCAGCTCCTTGTCCTTGCAGTCTGCTTTGGACTCTATTCAGGCAATATTGGAAATGCCATGCTCCATCTTGTCACTGGGTTGATCTCTCAACACGAGTAATGGCATTCCTCTGTCATGCAGCATGAAGCCATGCTCAGTGCTGGGGGAAAGGGAAAACAAAGTTTCAGGTACAATAATTTCCTGTATAAATCCACTTGCACACCCAGTGCAGTAGAGCTCACTGCGCTGCATCCTGCAGAGTGCTTTGTGCTGAAGAGCATTCTTGTGGGATCTCCTATGCTTCTGAAACATCTGCTGCACTTTGATGTTTAAAATCCTTTGCTGGGAAGCAATTTAAAAGTAAAGAATTCATAGGCAGGAAAACACTGAGCAGTTTTCGGGACAAAAGAGAATCACGGCAGGAATTGACTAAAAGTTTGATTAAGCTCATTAGTGTATAGATGTTGAAACTCACTAATTAATACTGAGGGGTGATATAGATTATTTAATTAGCAGTCTCCAATGAACAGCAGCTGTTGAATTTTGTACTGGAATTGTTTCCAACAAAAGAACATTGCCTTTCTTTCTTACCTCTTAGGAACAGAGTTAAGAAAAACTAGAGTTTAGCGCAAGGTTGCAGAATAGCAATTCCAGGGAAACAAGTCCTCTAATTATGGAAAGCACTACAGTGCATTCTATCCCAATTGCCATGACAATGTGTCTAACACTGCCATGGAGAAACCCAGCACAAGATGTTGAGTGGGTGTTTCGTGCTCCTTGTTTATTAAAACCTTGGACTCTGCTCAAACTTCCACAAGGTGTCCCAATTAGTGCCAGTTGTGGTGATGATTTTGACCATATGGATGCTTTTCCTCCAGGAAATGAAGTGGGGTCCCATTGCAGCTTTGAAAGAAGAACTCATAAAAAATGTATAATGAGGAAAACAATGATAAACAACAATGCCTAAATATATTCTGGTCTTTAGGATAGCAGAAAAATTACTTTTCAGAAAATAGAGGCAAGCAGTGATAGGGAGTAGTTAATATGAGTGGCAGGCTGCAAATGTGAGATAATTTTCCTCAAAGCCACTCCTATCACAAAGTATTACTTAAATTACTTGTCTGCGTTCTAAAAATCATTTGGACCCACCATAACTGACTCTTAGAGCATATCAGTATCTGTTATTATTAAAATAAATCAATCCTCCAAAGACATTGTTGAAAGAACTTTTTGCATTTCAAAGAGGCTTTGAGCAATGTTACTTTGGTTACTTCTGAAATTAAGACATGTAAGTGATGAGAATTTTCATGGAGACAGAATAACTTGGGGTCAATGCAATTTTGTCTCCATCAGGATTCATTATACACGTTGGGAAGTGTAAAAAAAGGAAGACTGTGAACCTTCAGAGGATGTATAAAGGGTTAGAAGCTTTTGACTTGGCATCATTAGCAAATTCTTACTCATACAAATTGAATAGAAGGAAAACACAGAAACAGACTGGAAGAAAACTCCTGCATACATGCATATTGATGTGAGTTGCAGAAAGCAGGAGTGGCAGCAGTGGAGACACAGCTCAGAGAAAGTCTGAGTGGTTCATAAGCAATCCCCAGTATCAGAGTGAGACCAGACCAGGGTAGCAAAAAGTAAGTTTACTCCTGCTACCCAGTTGTGGTGGTTTTGGTGCTTCTTCCTTGAAGTCTCAGACCTCTAAGTGTGGACTGGGAGGTGGTATTCCTGGCAGACAAGGAGGGAGTTTTTTCTTATTAGGGCAAAATCTTCAGTGAAATATTATTAATCAACATCTGGCAAGATGTTCTGAGACAGGCAACAGGGAGGCTCAGCTATACAAGTACAAGTTGCTTGAAAGATGATTCTCAAAACAAACTTATTCATCCCTGGATCTCCCTTGCCCTCTTAACCCAGGAGTCTCATAGCAAAATTATTCTTGTAAACCACAAATTTCATCCTAGAAGTAACTACTCTGATTAAGAGTAGTTACCACTTGGATCTATAGGCCAAAGGCAAAGGACCTCCATATTTCCTACTTCAGCTTGAAAACGGGATGTCCTGTTTATTGAACCAGTTGGAACATCAGTGATGGCAGGAGGAAGGTGTGACCTATGTCAACACAAAGGGAGAAATGCTAAACTTCTCCCCTTGTTCTCTTGTCTTGTTCTCTCTTGAAACAGGAATTGCTCTGGAAACAGGGTAGTTTAATGAAATTGAACCTTCTCATGTTCACATCACATACTCCCTCTGCATTTGAACTAAATTTGGCTCAGGTAATTTTTCAGATTGTCTATGCAACTAGTCAAAAACAGCTGAAAGGGAAAAATGAGCAGACATTTGTTCTGCAATAGCTAGTACAATAGCAGGATGATTCAAAGCCCCTATAATACTTTTTTTTTTTAAGTATTGATGGATACCAGATATTTTCAGCTTTTGAAACATTTTCATTCGGTATTTTTCTGTTGGTTTCATGGTTTGTTTGATTTTTTCCTCACAGGTTGTTCTGAAAAAAGTTGTGTGATTTGCGTTGCTCTAGAAAATCTAAAATCTACCAGAGAAAAAGAAAATTGACATTTCCACAAATCCATTAAATGAACTGGTCAGGTGGATTTATGCTCAGTTAGCAGAGAAATTGGAAGTTCTATTTTCATTCATTGCATACAAACTTCTGCTCTACTAGGATGGCTGGTTCTTCACACAGAAACAGCTTTACAGTTCAGTCTGTACCTGAGAAAAACATAAATTCATTTTTTGGGGGAGAAAAAATACATGTTCAGTCCTTTTCCTATATTATACCAACTTCTTTGGATCAAACTACCAAGCAGATTTTTGTCATTTTGTTTTTCTTCCGGGTACAGCCATCACATTGGGAAAATTCTGTCACATATCAGCACTCCTGGACTTCTGCCTACACTAGATGTTCACAAAGAGGCATGCTCAAGCTACTACTCCTAAGCAGAAAGAGATCTCTTCCCATCTCATCACATAGGGACCTCATCTGGTTATTTATACTTTTGTCCCCACCAGATCCCTTCATTGAACTAAATCCTAAAGATCTCTGTCTTCACACAAATGTGAGAAGCCAGAGCTGCTACTTGTTCGTGTATGTGGATTTTGACGGAATGGAGTCAAGTTCAGGATGTTAGGAAAAAGCTGGGAACATGCAATAGTGCTAAGTTTAGGCCTAGTATCCTTCTACTAATCAGTAAACAGAAGCTTTCCGAGGTGCCCTGAGTTACCCTTCTGTAGATTGTACTGTTTCCTTTGCCCATGTGGGTTTGTAGGGAGCTAAACTGGGTTTTGCATGTGATTGAACAAACACATGGGAGTGAAATCATTGATTCTACTAGACTAAAACACATCATCTCTGACTGAGCTGCAAAGTATCAAACACTGGGAGAGGGTTTCAAGAAAGTAACTTTGGTCTGTTTTTTCACTCTTCTTGAGGCATTTCCTGTTGGTCAATTCTGAGTACTCTACATTTACTTGTATCCATGGTGTGCAACAGCCTGAACGCAGAGAAGCTGAAAATCTTCACCTGCCCAAGAAGATAAATTATAGACTGCAGTTTGGTTCTCCCAACACACCAGAATTTTCCACAGTGGTAAACCTTGCCTACAGAGCTTCTGAAGGTCTGACTCACAGATACCTCTCCCTCCTTAATCGTTAAGCCATCTGAGCACCAAATGTATGGCTTGAATTCTGTCTAGGTGCTGATGTACTTTAGTGTTCGCAGTGTTGAGACTGAAGATGCAGTTTTGTCTTCATCTCAGAAAGGCAGAGATCAGATCCCTGGGAAAGGGACATTGTAGGTACCTTGATCAACAAAATCTGAAATAAGCAGCCTGCAAGAAAAGAGACTAGAGGTCTAAGACTAAAAATGATTCACCTCCAGGACAGACACGAACACATGGCATTTTGCTATGTTTAGGACAAAGGATGTGCTGAGCGCGTGTTTCAGATACTTAATACACAGTAACAAACTATTTTAAAGAAAAATATTGCAGCTATTTTCTATACTTAGAACCTAGTCAGAGTGCACTGAAGATAAAAAATGTTCATGAACTTTCGAGGCCTTTGGATCACACTCTTTCAGGACAGCAAACATCAAAACCCACAGGTCATGTTGTGCTTTAACTGTGCCCAGTGCCATAGACTGCTTCCTTTCTAAGACTTTTTGGTTTTTTAACTTTGAAAACACCATTAAATTCAAATATATCTTTTCTCCATTGTGACATAAATGCATACCCATGTATGAGAAAGTATATCCCATAGCAAGACACATTTATAGGAAAGTCAGCTAGACATATTGTGCTGCATCAACAATGATTGCAGTGAAAACAAAATAAAAATCAAGTTCACTTCTATGTTTTTCCTGTGTCCAGCTAGTGCCTGAGTTGGACAGAATGACAGTTTGTAGCACTTATTAAATCCACACTTTACTTGATGTCAAAGAGAATTGCCTTATGCAACAAAAATGTTTCAGGAAAATCTTGACAGTTTTATTTAGGAAAAAAAATGAAACCTCTTGCATCCATCCTCACCCTGAAAACACATATCTGTAGCTTGTTATGATGATAGTGCTTAAAATAGAAAATTAAATATTAACTCAGAATAAATTGAGCTTGAAATGACACAGCTACGCTTGCAGCAAGCAGCTTAGATCTCAGTCTTGCTCCATAAGGTTTCAGGTTTTGCTAGGCGACTGTATAGGCACTTTTTATGTTTTACATGCACTGCATCTATTGTCTGTGGGAGTCAAAAATAAATGTTTCAAGTCACTTGGTTACCTGTGGGAGACTTTTTCTTGAGAAATTAGCCATGTACTTATGGTCAGTTTATAACAGTGAGGGAAAATGTAGATATAATTTAGTTGGCAAATCAGGAAAGAAAAAGCCTTGGACAAAACAGATCTGTCTACTCAGTGTAAATTAAGAAACATAGTTAATTTAGTATATGGCGTAACACAGTATGCATCACTTCTAGCTTGGTGCTGGTGAAACATTTTTACTAATTAGAAAAATCACACTTTCTAATTACAACTAATGTAAATAAAATGTACACATATCACTTTGCAAAAGCAAAACATCCTGGGTAAAATTCTGAAGAATTCTGAACAGAAATTGTTCTTAATGTGATTCTGTTTATGAAGCCTTGGTTTACCAACTTAACTACATGAAGAGCACATTTGACTGGGAATTGAATAGTTTCTTCTATGAATGTGACACTAAATCTGAAAGGTTTCACCTGGTTTAAAAAGAAAATTGCAAGTAGGTCACAATTATATTGCAAGATCTTGCTGTTCATCAGGCAGGAGAGGAAACAAGCCACTAAAGTCATCCCATGAGAAACAGGACATGGTTTGACACAGGTAATGCAACAGACAATTTGAATTGCAAAGATTTAATGTTTTAGTCTCTCAATTAAAAGCATACTGATACTGATAGCATTGGAGCTTCTTTTTAAGGATGGTGTAATTTTTTCTGTTATTAACAGAATTAATATTCATATTACTATTAATAGAGTGTTTGTAAGTTCTTATTCAGGACCAGCGCTTTGTTACATCGGATGGTACAAACACACACACAGTGATAGTGGTCCCTCAGTTCAAATCAGACTTTTTCTACCCTTTATTTATATTATTTTTCTTGTAAGTCATCCTGTTCTTCAAGACAGAAATAATTTGATTTTTAGGAGATCAGGGTTGAACGCTTACCTGAATATGTGTCTGTAAAAGTGTTTCACACAGTAATGCTGGTTAATATCTATTTAAGACCAGATCTAGCACACCATAAAACCCACTAAAGAGAATCTTTATTTTAGACTGGATTAATGCCAGAAATTGCTTAAGACTAGCTTATACTTAACATTTTTGCTAACTGTACTTCTTAGTTGTTTCATTAGGTAAGTTATTAACCAAACTCCATAATTAGTTTTCATCATTCTTTTCCTGATTTCACTCTGTCCATAAGAATAAACCACTTGAATGTTAGAAAAATACTACTACAGTTTTGGTTAGTAAGTTTGTATAAAAGCGAGACTAAAGCATAATTGTTGCTGGGAAAGTAAATGCTGTGGCTTATTCCTAGTATAAACAGAGAAAATGAGCTAAGTTTTATATTCTGTTGAACTAAAAAGAAAAATGTATACTTCTTTCCATTGTTTTCCAAGAAATGTGAATATTTTCATTCCCCCACAGAGGCAAGTGCACATTTGGAGAAGCTGGTACTTGCAGCTGGAATACCTACGTGCCTAAAGATGTCACTGCCTGACCAACAGGTTCTTTTCTCAGATAGCCATAAGAAGTTGGAGCAGATTCAATCCTTACACCCACTGCTGGCTAACTCCCAGCATAATTAAAAAGCTCAGATTAAAGCCTTTTACTTTTAAAATTAAATGGCTGCAGGATCAATAATTATGAAAATGGGATGGATCTGGCATGGTGTATGGAAAATGCAAATGATTTAGAAAGTGGCCTTCAGGTAGCTGAATTATTTTGGAATGCCTGTTGTAATAACCACTACAGCTGGGAGGAGGCTGCAAGCACTCAGGTCTGCCAGAACTGTTTTCTGAGATTCATGGAACCAGTAAGAAGAACAGGAACAGGGGAAGGAACCAAGAGATGAGGAAGAGCTAGAAATTATGCAGGAAGGCTGTATATATCTGCCACCTTCTCAGATGCCCTTCAGACAGCAGTCCACAGGAGGCAGCTGCCTTCCAAGCCTTGCAAACCATTTAGAAACAGCTTTCACTGGAACCCTGCTTCTCCTTCCTTCATGCACTTTAACTACCCTCAGCTGAAAAAGTAAATGGCTTCAAATAATGGCCTGGAGTTGGCTAAAGTTCTAGAAAAAATGCTGGTAAAATATTACTGTGATAATCAGTGCTGAACAAATGTTCACAAAAGAACACAAAAGAAGCACAAAATCAGGAAACGCTCTGTTTGTAGTCAACATTACAAAATTCACTTAGTATGGTTGTTGCGGTAGGGCAAACTTTGGTGTCTAAGAAGACAGTAATGAAAGCTAAAATTTTACATACAAACTAATTAGCCAACATGGGAGTAATAAATTTCAGAGTTTCATAGACTTTCATAATGAGCTAAGGCTTAGACACGCTTTGTTTTATTGTATGATCAATAGAAGCACAAGCACTGTTTCAGAAATCACACAGTGTTTAGTTACTCTGAATTCTCTTTGTCAAAATTTGAAAAGGAACCAATTCTGCAGTAACGAGCAAAAAACCTGAAAGGTTTCTTGTAAATTAGGTTTGGTTTAATCTGGAGGAGTTAAAAGAAAGCAGCTATGACTATTGAGGATGCAGTGTAGTTAATGGTGGTTTAAGGATTTCAATGACAAAAATATTTGCTTACTTCCAGGTCCAGATTTTGGGAAACATTGCAGCAGCAACTTCCTACAACCATAAGAGAAAATCTCAAAGATGGAATCTGCCTCCCTAGGCCAAGTTAAGTAAAAAGCTAACACATATCAGTTAATTCTCAGCACAGGCTGTGCTTCTGCAGGGTTCAGGAGCCCTCGCGAAGGGAAGAAGATGATACCATTGGGTCAAATACTTTGAAAATGCATAAAAATTATTGTCCTTGACCTGTGACAACTAGGATTCAAGTATGGGGGAATATACAGATCATATGAGAAAATATTATTTACCATAGAAGTGAATGGTTTCAGTACACCAACAATCGAAACACTGGTGATACCATCAGAGTTGTGAATGAAAACTGCAGTGTCCCACTCTGTTCAAGCAGATTTTTGTAATATTTACTAAAAGGATCAAGGCATGGAAGCCAAAGGGAGACATATGAGGACCAGGACAGCAGCACACAGGACAGCCAAGGAGTTGATACATAAAACAGAGAAGAGCAGAAGTATCTGAAGGGAGAAACAGACTTAAGTGTCAGTTTTAGCTAGGTTTGACTTGTGAGCAAAAAGTGTTCAAAGAAAACCATTTAAAGGGGAGCTGAAAATAACTTGTTCATGTGAAGAAGAGCTGAGAAAAGGAAAGCAGCCCAGAAATCTCTATCCCCGTGTATGTCAGAAAGTGAGAGAACAGAGTTTTAGGAAGTCAGCAAAAGGATTAGACAAGGGGAAGGACAGGTACTCTGTCAACTTTCTCTTTGAGGAATGCTACAAAATTCCATGCAGTCAGAGAGATGGAAATAGAAAAGAAGGATGTAAAAGAAGTGAAACAAACAGGAAAAAACCGGCAGTTTTCTGCTAAGATGGCTGAGACTGAGGCTGCCCACAGCTGCCCTCATCCTGCCCCTCTCCCTGACTGGGCACAGTCAGGGACAAATCCACTACTTCCTGCCCACCTGACCTGGTCGCTGGATAGCCTTGGTTTTGCTAATCTTGCCAGAGGTGAGAGGGACTTAAGGACTTCCTGAAGTTCATTCTCCTTCAAACTTCTCTGAAGTCTGCACTCTCTCCAGTGAGGAATGCAGTGGCTCTGAGTCTCACACACTGCCTGACATCACATGTTCACCCCTGTGATCCTCCTGATGCCAATGAGGTCAAAGAGCCCTGAGGCCAAAAAAGGAAGGAGTTACTATCTCCATGATTTCAGTAGTGTGTCTCAATTTCATCAGCTTCTGGGTTTCATGGTCTAAGTACTTTAAAATATATCTGTTTAAAGCCCCAGATATGCCCTGCAGTAGCAGCCTAAACTAGTCGAAGTGCATCAAATAAAATCCCACTCCCTGAAGACATTCAGCCAAAGGTCTTATGCCACTAGTTATGAAAAATACAGCTGATTGACCATTATCAAATAATTTAAATTTGTCTTAAAAGATATATTTGGAGATTTAAAATGTGCCCTTTTATCAGAATCAGAATATATGTTGATTTAAAAGAGTAGGAAAAGAGTATTAAAGTGTGTTCTGGAAGTCTGTTACAGAGTTTGGAAGCAGAATAGACTAACTCATGGGCACTGTATTGTATTACTACTTCCAGGATTATTATCCTAGCAAAAAGTACATTTCTCCCAGGAAAGAGTAAGACAAAATCCAGCACCTTTCCTTATCGAAACTGTAGGGGCCTCCATTACTCCTTGAGTAACCACTCCTTAGTCAAAGACCTGCAAATAAAAACAACAGTTACAATGGGGTGAGTGGAGATGAATTTTCACTTTACCCATTGCAGTTCTGAGGTGGGACTGCATGGAGAACATAAACCCAGACCTAGATTACCAGTTTGTTTTACACTATTGATAAGCCCTTGGGTAAAGATGTGTCAAGTAACTTTTGCCTAGAAAATACTTTAAATGCAAAGTCAATCCAATTCTGTTAAGGTATTTTTCTTAAACAGTTCTTAAAAGACACAATTCTTTAAGTGTGTCCTGTGAAGTACTGAGCACTGTTAGTTTTCACGGTCATCAATTATTTCTTGTAATAGAGAAATTCAGGACACTTTCCTCTTTAAGGCCCATTGAGGTCAATGAACAGCAGGAGATGGGTGAAGAGAGAGACAAATACACACAGAAGTGCCACTGCTGATCTGGGGAGCCTAACTACTAAAGTAGTCATTGTTAAGAAACCTGCTGTATTATCCCTTTCTTATAACATCAGTGTCAAAGCTTTGTGAAGATATATGGATTTCACTTGACACTGCTAACCCTATGACTGCTGTTAAAATATTTAACCACCAATTAGAGCCTCCAAGGCTTCCACAGTCAGCTGAGGACTTCAGTGCTTTCCATTCATAGTGTATGAATAATGCATATAGCTTAAACATCTCCGAAATATTTATTTATAGCCCCATCCTATGATGGGGCTTCTTGTTATCAGCACCAAAGTTTCCATGAGGTTTTATGTGTGATGCAAGTAGCAATGCAGTGTGAAAGACACACCTCCCTGCTAAATTGATAACCACTCAAACTTGTTGAAGTGAGGTCTGTACATATAGAAGGAAAAGAATCTTCCTGCCAGCTTAGAGAATGCCTAGCTTAACAGCTGTGCAATTACAAGAAATGGCCATTTTTCTTCATCTTTTCACTTCTAAAAGTGCTTTCACTCAAAAATTCGTTTGTTAGTCCATACAATGATTATTGTAAATCTAGTGCTCGGAATGTGTTGTTGGGTTTTAAGCAGCAGAAGGTACCATCATGTGTCTCCAGAAGAAGGAATAAGGGATCACAACCCTGGCCTGAAGCTAGATTGTATGTACATAGAAATGGATCAGTAAGATACCCAGTGTGTTTTTATTTTCTATCCCAAACTAGAGGTCAAATGTGAGCAAATCAGGATGCCAGAGAGAGGAGTACTGGGTTCTGCTTTCTGCTGTGGCACTGACTCACATTGGAATACCATCAGATATGCCTGATACCATATCCAGCCATTTCTTGTGCAAAACAGGTCTTTAGCCCCTCACACATATCCTTTTATTCTACACCTGGGCAGGTATTATAGGCATGACAATATTTTCTTACTTTACTGTGGCTTCATGAAGATTTGTTGAAGTTCAATGCTGGCATGGATGAAATTTACCCTAGGAAAATAAAATAGTGTTTAAATTTCAGCCAGTTGAATGCACACATTTAGACATGCTCAACTAATTACTTCTAGTCTTTGCCAGCTCTATCAGTGAATAAAAAATATTCTATAAGACAGTGTCAGACCACAAAAGAATGAAAGGTACTGCAAGAAAAAATTTTCATCAAGAAAAGAAAATACCAACAAATTCTTTCTGCATCCAAGTGATCTGTTGATAAAGCATTACCGTGTAGAAACCATGGTTTGAGAACTGGCGTCTGCCTCAGTACAGCTTACCTTTATTAAAGTCAATGAGGCTTCTCATGGGTGGAGCACAGAACCTATTTAGATCCCCTTGAAAGCAGCTGAGGACTGCTCTTTGGAGCATTCAAAGCATCTGCTGATGGTATTCTTGGAACAGAGAAGATTCATTCAACGTTTATTTTATAAATCATTCTTACATGAAAAAAAGGTTATCAGCCTTTAGAATACATTCTCATATTGACACATGGTTGTATTTCTTTGAGCAGTTTTCCTCCTATTTTTCAAAATGATTCACAGAATCCAACAAATTACTTCCTGTTACATATTTGTCACTGATATGAGTCTAGGATGGCATTAGGAAACACAGAACATTGCACAAAGCCTTGATTTATCTTTAATATGTTATGTATCCATTAGTTATATAATTTGAATTACTATAATATAGTATTGTACCATTACTCAACAAGGGAGCCGTCAGGAACATATGAGCAGATTGCTGAATTTTTCTATGGCATTTCCAGTATTTAGCATAATTATTCACAGAAATACTACAGAAGACAAGCAAATAGATTCATGTCACTTGAGGCAGGGAGAAAATAGAGAAAATGCTTCTCTAGTAATACATTCAAGGACAGATATATGAACACAAGCCTTTGAAGAATTGACACTATATATATGCACCAACTTCCCCAAAATTGGTTTCTGTGGGAGATCAATGGCAGAGGTTCATTATAGGAATTTTGTTGATATAATGTTTGGAAAACTCCAGTTTTGATCTGGTTTAATCTCCATTGAATAAACTATAAAACTGTTTGTGTTTCAACACTTTGCATGCAAATAATGACCAAAATTTTGCTATTTCTTGCTTTGCCAAAATGAGTCATGTCACCATTAGACGCTTAGAAAAGCCAATATGTTTGCTGTACAGGCACCATTGAGAAGAGCATTATTTGTAGCAAGCTTAGAAATGTTTATTCATGTGCTTAATTTTCTGCCACAAGTAGCCCCACTGAGGCCAATGAAACTATTCTCATCTGCAAAATTAAACATGCACAAAAATATAAGTGGTAAGAGGGATCCAGGCTGCAGTTAGATTCAGACAAGAACTGAAGGGGGCTTGGGATGAGTTTAGGACACAGGTGCCTAAAGGTATTATGCCCTCTAGTCAGAAATAGTTTTGGAATTGCATTTCTGAATTTTGGCTCAGAAATGTATTTGCAACACTGAGCACTTCCTTTGTGCTGTCTCTACATCCTCAAGGAAAGCATTTAGCAAGGCTGTTATGGAGGTAAATAACATGATTTTTAAAAACACAGAGGGGAATGTGAAGGGAGTGTTCTTTCCATCATACAAAAGGGAAGAAGAATTTCTAAAGCATTCTCAGTGCTGGAGATAAACTTGGCCTGGTTTGGATGGGGAAGAGAAGATGCTTTGGCTTTCATAAATCTAGAATATCTGTGACTTGCCCTGGTGAAAGCTGAAAGAAGAGCAGGCTCTTGTGTAGAAAACCTCTGACCCCACACCTACAACAACCCACTGCAGTGCATTCATGCCTCAGTGTGGGATCCTACCTATTACATAGCTAAGAAAATGTGAGGCACATGTAAGAATAAATTGCAAGCTTTAATTATGCTTAGAGTCCTTAAATTAACAAAATCGAACTTAAATGTAACTCTAGATATGGAACACACAGCTGGTTCATCATTCTAGCTCACATTGGAGCAACTCCACTAAAATAAATCAGTAAGACCAGTGCATATAAAAAGGCAATCAAAAGTGATCTTCCTCCCCTTCTCCCATGCCCACCTGCAAAATTAGATCAAGAGTTGTATTAGTGGAAAATATCTAGGTAGATGCAACTGTTACTATTCATAATAATATGTAGGCATTCACCAAAAAATTCACAATAGATACTTTATTCTCTTGAAAAAAATCTGATCTTCATTCTTGCCATAAAATATTTTGGTAGTTGAAAGTCTTGGCAAAAGCAAGGGCACCTGAATAAAACCGAATTTAAGAACTTGGAAAACTTTTCAGTACAGGAAGAGACCAGTCTTATTCTCCTCCCAAGAATTCAGCATTTTCAGCTAGAATTAAATTTTAAAATTGACGGGCAGAAGAAAGAGACAAATCAAAGACCTACAGCCCTTCCTAAGATAAGTGTTTACTTTTTCATTGGTGAGCTTTCCAGTTTAATGGAGAATTAGATCCACCAGTTCATCTTGTTCACATGGAACTACATAAAAATAGAGGTGGAACGCATTTTTGGTGACAGTGTCATCTGTCCTCCTGCTCTGCAGCACAAACAGGTACATCATTCATGACATAAATTAAATATCCTTTTCTTAAAATCACCATCTGCTGAAAACCTTTGAGCAGTGTCCCTTGGATAAAGTGGCAGGGAGGAAAGTGGCATGAAAAGGCATCAAGAAAACCACAAAGAAGTAAGCAGCAGCATTTTTTTCACCTGAAAGTGAGGGCAGGTTGTGACCCCTGGTTGTGACCTCTCATGAGAAGAAAGGAGCTAATAACGAACATTATGGTAATTCTTCATGGGAAGGAATGAACATTTTCAATTCAAAGCATCACAAGACATAAAATGATCCAGAAAGAATTCAAATTTCCAAGAACTTGGAGGAACACTGGTTTTGGATATCGATTTTCTATGTAGATTTCTAGTCATTCTTTTCCTCTTAATTATATAGAAATACAAAGCATACTTGCTTCAGTTTAACCTTGTTGCTTTTTATTCTATCCATGCATTCAGTCTTTTCTGATGAGGATTCTCACTGCTGGGTTCATTTTAATTGCTCTTCATGTTTCACAACCACAGACATGCAGCATACACTTGCTCCTGTTTTCTTGTATAACTGTCTATTAATTTCAGTGAGCATAAATTTTCTTGGATGGGTTGTATGAGCATGTAATGAAACCATTTCATTACATACAAGACATCTATTACTTTTCTCCCACTCACAAAGCATATTTTCTTGTCCTAGCAGTCCGATGTGATGTGTTCTTGAAAAATCTTCTTTTTGTCATTATCTGCTAATTCTCACACGTGCTTTTCTTATTTATTCCAGAATTTTCAAGATATACATATTTCATTGAGCAGAGCAAAGACTCTGGCTCTTTTTTTTCCTCTTTTTATAGAGATTAGAATGCCTAGTTTTCTCCCTCCTTTCACAAACCTACCCAAGATCCACAGTCCTTCATATCATCACTCTCTGTCCTGAAATAGCCTTCACTGGCTCTCAGGTTCATATAACTCATCTGAGAACTGCTAAACAATTTTAAAACACCTTAGAGAAACTAACTCAAGGATCAGAACTTTTAATCCAAAATCTAGCCTGGCTTTGTACTCTTAACTATCACACTATTTAGAGAAGTTGACTGTTTATAGTTAGTCTTTCAAAAAGATATCAACCACCTCAGACTTCTTTCCTTTACCCATTAATATAATTTGTCCATTGTTGAATAGCTAGAAAAAGTATTTTGTCTTTCTGTTAAGACTTCAGATACTTTTAAATTAATTATTTTTAGCTTTTCTTAGCCTTTTTATTTGCATACCCTTTCATATAATTTCTTTTTTCCTTTATCTGCAACAACTATTTGCCTTTTAAATTCAACTTTCAAATCTGATGTTGCTTCTGATTCATCTGCACTTTCTCTTTTTCCCTGTGAGGCCATTGCAGAGCTGTTGGTAGAGTTAGATTAGTTTTCTATTAGTTTTCCATTGCTACTCTCATTGGGACAGTTAACATTTGCAGTTCCAGTTTACTACTTCCTGGAACAATCAGTTTCCCATAATCTGGTCAATCCAGCAGCTTCACTCATGAAGAATACAAGCTGAAAGCCATCATAGTTATTTTGATATTTTAATACTTTTCCATCCTCTTCTCACTTGACGTTTTTAAGACCACATCCAGAAGTGGAGGAAAACCAAGGCTATTTTACTTCTGATTCTGGATGGGGAACAGTTCCCTAATTGTATTCATGAATGGGGAGAAATATCTTAATTTTTTTCAATATACTAAAAACAGATAAGCATTGAAGCATTTTCAACATTAAAAGAATGAAATCATATGGTAAATATTTGCCTAAAACTATTGAAGTTTCAGGACTGAAAATTCATAGTATTTCAACTAAATTGAGTATTTCTGTCATTAATAATGTTTTATGTAAATATGAGATAAGAGCTTATTTTGGTAAACGTGCCATCTCTCACAAATCACTCTTAATTTTTAAACTTTTCATGTATCAGAAATGTGCATGAAAAATTGATCTTCAAGAACACATGGAAAGAAAACTGAATTTTATGCTAGTTCAATGATAATGGTAGAAGTTCTTCTTACAGATCTAGCACTTTCAGGAGATTTGTCTTTTAGAAAAACATGTTGGCATACAAGATTTGATATTTACTTTTTATTCATTGAGAGACAGAGATTGAATGACACCACAATTGTTAGATGTGGTGACTGAAGCACAAAGAGTATTTTATTCATAGAATACCTAGATTCTCTGATGACAATGCTAAAAAGATCTACTTTTTTTGACAATTTTTTTTCACAGACTCTTGTGAAATTAGCATTTTATTTTTGCCTACACTGTAAAACTTCTGTATAGTATTCTATTCACAAAGCTCCATTTTTTTTAATGGATTGTAAAAATTCTCCTAGCACCAGCTGATGTACTCCACTTAAGTATGAAAACTTTTGATAGTTTGTATTTCTCAGAGTACAGCAGATATGAGCAATACATGATTTTACTAGATTACAAACAAAGGGAAAAAAAAAAGAAGTTTTTAAATATTCCAAGTAGTCTTCAGTATATCTGTTTATGTTCCAGTATGACACGCATGACTCTGGAATGTGTGCTATATGGTTTTCTGTTTTCTCTTAATAGCAAAGAAACAAAATAAAATAGTATCCTTCTTAGACTTCCATTAAGGGGTAGGAGGAAGAATTTGAGAAATATAGAGTTATTTTTCTTCAGAGATGCTCAGCTATATTACACCAGGTCATAATTAAATCAGCAGAGAGTGATATCTCTGGAACACCCGTTTTAAGTCAGACTGGTATTAATCATCTCCAAGGTGATCCCAGTTTCTATGGGAACTATGATATTTGTTTGTGTTCCTAGCACTGGCTGGTCGCCCAAGTTTGGCAGCCTCCTTATAGTAATCCAGCAGATTAGAATGTTAAGTCTCCATCATGAATTTTTCATTACTGCTGTCAGCATGACACTATCCTTTATAGAAATAATTACTAATTAATAAATCCTACCCTGTGTTGAGATGGGAAAGGTTGCCTATGCTGAACCTGCCCTTTTGTAACCAAGCTGTTTAAACCCTTTTTTATTTTGTCAAGCAAAGAAAGCATCCTTTTTTCACTCACTAGGGTCTTTAAAACATGTGCAAATTCCTTGCCATTTGTTTTTTTTCCCTATGACTTTTAGAAATATTTTCCTGCTTCAGTTGGTATCTTTCCTATGTGCAGATGCCATGCTTTGATTCCCTTTTCATTTTGAGAGGAGGGAAGCGAACAGAACTTATAAAGTCAGTTCCACTTGATTCATGCAGAAAATCTGATCTCCCTTCACTACGAAGCAATAGAAACTCTCAAAGACACCTTCACTGTCATGGCAAAGTACAGAGGTATCCCAGCACCTGGTGTCCTTATACTTTTTTTTCCTTACAAAGACATGCTTATCATGAAAAAGATGCAGCTTCTTTTTATTGTTATTTCTCTTTTTTTCCTTTAAAGGGCCTGTTTCAGCATGCATACCTAAAGCTTGCTCAAGCCTTTCTTTTGATCCAAGACAAAAACAAAAGCTCAGGGGGCTCACTATGAAGACTTCTTGCAGAAATGGGTGCTTAACGATAATACTGGAGAGTAGTTCTGACCTCTAAAAAGATGGCAAAAGGAATAAGAGAGCAACATACAGATGCTGGGGAGGACAAGCTACAAGGCAGAGTCTGAGATGTTCTAGAAGAGAGCACTTCTAGGCTAAGTGGAAATTTTTATCTGAACTCTGTTGCTGATGTTTTGTTTTAGCCAAAGTTCATCAGCAGCACTAATTTGTGCTAAGGATTTTGTGTCTCCACTTTAAATAGTGCTGGTGTTCCAAAATGTAGTCTGAACACAAGATGTGAGAATTCTAAGCAAGAACCAGTCAAGTGTTTTGAGCCAACTGAAAGAAAATTTTGAAGTTTGAAAGTTTGAAAAGCTGTATTAGCCCACAGGAATCCAAGAAATATGGTTTTAGAAAGTGTGGATTAATTCTATTGTGCAGGAAATGCTTCAAAGTATGAACATTACACTATGAATACAGGAATGTAGAAAGTTTGTCTCAACATAATGAAAATGGATTTGCTCTGTAAGAATGAAGACAATTTCATTCAAAAGCAAGACACAAAAAAGCCTAATTTCCATTTCACTATTTCTGTGAAAACTTGAGAATACTTTTATAATTATTCTGTAGAAATAATATAATAGAAATTAAAAACTAGAATCTTTTCATGCACAATGAATTTTTCAGGTTCTTAGCAAAGGATAAATTTTTCAAAGCATCAGATATTAAACATATAGGACAAAAAGTCTCTCCATTCTGACACACCTTTCTGCATATTTTAATGCTAAAATATGTAAAGTGGCATTGTCATGACTGAGGGCTTTAAGACTGCTTAAAGAATCACCAGCAAAGTTATCAGTGATACAGGTTTAATGTATAAGCAACAACACAACAAAACTTGGCAAGGTTCACTCTAATAATTACTAGATGATTAAGGCACACTGGGGAAAAGTAACAAACAAAAATCCAGACTCAATCAATCCAAACTGAAATAATCCCAAAACTACCTATGTGGAGTAAGGAGAGGATGGGAAGGGAGGGCAGGAGGGAGGAGAGGAGAAATGGAAAAATAGAAAGGGCAAGGATAAAAATCAATACGACCCAAGGACCAGCAGCACTTCACTTAAACTTAACAGCATTTAACTTAACCTGTAACTTAAGTTTAAAAAATTAGCAAAGGATTCATATAGGATTTACTATACCACAACAGTAACTTATTTACGGGCCTAACTTACTTAAAAATTTAAAGCACTTACGAACCCAGAAGCGCAGCATTTCTCCCACATTTGCTCTATCATATGCATGCACACAGACAGGAACAGTCTGCACAAGGTACCTGTGAAAAATTCCCCTTGAAGGTATTGAAATACTCACTTCAGATGCCTTTGCATCTTCTCAACGGGTGAAGGGTCATACCATAAAGAGTGGGGGCATCAGCCCAGGATCCAATGTCATTGTTCATCAATCCTCAAGTACAGAAAACTTCGGAGTTCACCAGCTCTGAGGGGCTCCTCTCAGAGAGAGGCTGCTGCTCGCAGCCTGCTGTGGGCCAGGAGGGCTCCAAGGGTCGCATTTTGGACCACTGTTCATAAGGCCACAAAAGAGGGGGTTTTAGTCATTACAGTGTTTCAAGCTGGCCATACTTTGGGTTTCAGACTTCCCTTGCAAGTCTGAGAACGAAAATATTCTCCCACTTCTGTTATTGAGCCAAAAAAAAAAGTTTCCAAGGCTGTTAAAAAAAATCAAACAACTAACCAGGAGCTTGTTAGATAGCACAAGTTCCAGACATTCAGTAAGAATCACTGCAAATGTTTACATCAACCTTGTTGCATCACAGGAAAAAACCCGTAATAGTTTACAATTTCAGAGACACAAGGAAAGTAGCTGATTAAAATATTGGTCACAAAGTTTTTGCATCGTTTGTAAAACCCAATAAATGAACACAGATTTCTGAGAATATTGTTCCTTTGCATATCACAGACAACCAACACAAATCATCATCAAAACCTCGGATTTATCAGCAAGGTTTCTTATCTAATCCAATAGCTAATCTAATGTTATGTAATGTTATGTTATGTAATGCACCTTCCTTAAATATAAGAAGTTAGAATTTTTGACATTCTTAATTTGGAAAGGCAAGGCATCCTCATAGTCACAATTCACAAAACTTTGTGCTAGCAACAGCTCAGCCCTTAATTGCATGTACCAAAGGAATGCCAAAGGTTTATATCAAAGTCATCTCAACATCAGTACTTCAGTCCAGTCATAGCTACTCTAAACTTAGATACAGAATGTGAGTCAGACATGTAGATATGACCAAGCTAGAATTAATTAAGATCTGTTGTGGTTTAACCCCAGACAGCAACTAAGTACCACTCAGCCGCTCTCTGTGTGATCCTTAGTAACACTGAGTATGCCATAAATCAAAGCAAATGTTAAAAAGAAAAACAAACTTGTTTTCCAGTTTCTCTCAGTGCGTGTCACACTATACAAATTAGGAATTTGGGTTATTCTCTGCTCAGCCTACCATATTTTATGCATGTGTTCTGTAAAATACTCACAGTTTCAAAATTCATTTAAGAGGATATCCTTCCTCATGAAAAATGAAAAAGCCTATTATATGAATAACGATGAGACTGAAATTAACTCTTGTTCCTTAGAGGAACACCAGCTCTGTCTAGTTTAGAGGGACTTAGGGAAAAAAGGGTGATCTAGGTGTCAAAATTGTTTTAAAATTCATGTTCTCCGTGGGCTGATGACCACTCTCTGCTCATCACTCATACAAAGTACCCTCATGAAAAACAACCTTTTCCTGGCACCTCTTCAGGGAAAGAAGCAGCTGTGAAGGGGATGATACCTAAGCTGCTTAATCCTTTCATAATGAATTTACTTTGTGCAGAATGTATTAGATGAAAAGGTCTTCAGAATTCTCTACCAGCCTCATAGGTATGGCCAAACTCCCATACAAGAACCTGGCAGTATGCCTTTCTTCTCAGAACAGCCACCTTTAAAGACAACAGGGCAGTTCAGACTCTCCATGAAGCCACACTTTTTTTCTTCTGCCATCAACAGAGGTTGTCAAACTGCCTTTGTGCAGCTCACGAAGTGGACATAGCAGTTTCCAGTTTCACATCCACAGCAAAACTAGGACTGTGTGAGAGCTATGAACTTTAGTATAGACATGAAATCTGGTCTCATGGCTAATGTAGCAATACAAGGCAAATATTTGTAAAACCTAGGTTTTAGATGCATAAATGCATAAATGTTTGAGAGTGACTCTTCTTCATAAATGCCAGTATCTCCACATACAGAAAACCTCATGCGTATAAATCAGATTATTCAGTATTTGCTTTTCATTGCTTTTCTGCTTGAAAAGCTTCTGACACCTAG
Organism: Grantiella picta; assembly: GCA_013397955.1. NCBI lineage: Eukaryota > Metazoa > Chordata > Aves > Passeriformes > Meliphagidae > Grantiella > Grantiella picta. The sequence goes on along the minus strand of VZRM01004125.1, from coordinate 219,216 downwards.
GCAGTCAACAAAGGAAATCTTATGAAATGTAGGGTTTCTAAAGGCATCTCAGCAGTTAATAGTTCAACTGACATGGGAATCTGCAAACTCTCATGAACACTATTAAGAATGACAGCTCACAAAAGCATTCAAATGTCAAAACTATTGCACAATAACCAGCGATGCAAAGGAAAGCCAGGTTTCAAACTCTGCTTTGGGGCTAAGCACATAGGTACAAACAGAATTTAATTGGGATTAGCCTACTTTTAGATCAATAAAGGCTAACCAGGTGAATATCTGCCTACCATAAGCTTGAGTATTTCTTTGGGTATTTCTTTTCCAAATCAATATTTTAGAGTTAAATCATACATTATGAAACAGCTAATATACCTCATTGTAGTAAAGGGATTTTAAAGACAAAAACTGAAAAATAGGGAAAAGAAGGTGTAATTTTATTTCAAAACTAGCAGGAAGCCTGTAAAAAATGTTTGAGTACAGGACTTTTGGCAGGAGGAGAAGGAGGAGTTAAGGTTTAGTTATGATTTATTTCTGTTCATGACAGAAAACTAATTTAAGATTTACTTTTTTTATTGTACTTTTATCACCCAGGAACTGAAAAGATAGATGGATATGTCACTTCACTTCTTTAAGGGGTACTGTGCCAAAAAAGTACTAGATGGAAAATTAAACTCACCATAAGCAGCCAAGCTGGCAATAAAAATAAAAAAATTAAATGCTCTACATATGCAGGAAGACAGCTGAGATACAAGTCTTCTGGTTTCTTTCCTCCACAGGGATCATTTGTTGTTCTCAGCAAAGACCAATATTACATTACAATGAATGTCAATTTGATAAAGCAGAAGAATTAAACCGAAGACAGCCTGTTGAATTCAGGTGCCTGCTTCACCTGAGGCAAGGTGCTCACCCTAGGATGTGCCTAACAGGGCCCCAGCTCTTTATGCAACCTCCTAGACAGCCATATTTACATTAACTAATTAATATACACATTACACTCTCTGTAATGATATGAAGCTGCAAGAGATTTGCAACGTGTGAAGTTCCTCTGCAGGTGAACAGGTCATGTTTTAACAGCAGCAAGTTTAAAGATTTACTTGAACTAAGGCAAAATATGAAGTTGTATCTGTGTTCTACATCCTTGCCTTTTGCGAGAAGAGGGCTGACCAAATTTCTTGTGGAAAACCTTGTGCAAGGCTTACCTTCCAGAACTGATTTTTAGAACAGTAGTATGCTGCTGTTGGAGGAAAGAACTCCAAGAATTGGTCAAATAAAATTGTCAAAATGAATTGCATTAAGGAATTTAGTGTACAAAATGTTGTAAGGCAAACGTTGACCTTACAGATATTGGTGTATAGCTTAAGATTGTACCCTAATAATCAAACACACATAGCTAATTGATTTTGCACTTCTTTTTCAGTAAAGGTGTAAATAGATGTAGCAATGGAAGATGCAGGTCACAGCTTCCACTGTCACCATAGCGGTGTAGGTCACTCTAAGTTCTAGTAAAATAATGCAATGCTATGACCTATATGAAGTATATCACTGCTCTTATATCTGGATAAAGCCAATGTGCTAGGTGGGCAGAACTCTTGCCCCAGAGCTATTCTTAATGGTTAGATTATCGCATTTGCTCTGGCTTGTAATTAATTTTAAATTCCTGCACTCCCTGTTGTGGTTTAACAATTTCCCAAGGTTCCCTTCCTTATCAGCAGAGAGAAATAGGCTCCCCGAGAAGGTTAGATGTGTTTTAGGTGTCCTGGTTCCCTTACTATAGAGATTCTTTTTTCATTGAATTATTACATGTAAAGAGGCATTGGGAAACTTAAATCTCACTTTCAAGTTTGTTTCAAGCATAGCTAATATATATCTGTATGTTTATGTGGAAGGGAAAGGAAAAAGTTTCACACTCCATTGCACAACTAAATCCAAGCAGTTTTGTATGAGCATGTGCTAACCAACTTCTGCAACCATCAGTAGGAGCTATTGATTCAAGAGGAAATGACAAATTTGTGAATGTTTGCCAAGAAAAGTAACCCCCAAATCTGTCTTTTCTTAACCCCTTTGGATCATTTGCAAAAAGATGGACAGAAATATTGGTTATTTGGGATCCAGGTATTACTTTCATCATTATAGTATGACTTATTCCCACATTTCAGCATTCTTATGACAGAGCTATGTTCAGTGATGATAGAATAAAAAAAAAACAGGCTGGATGCTGCTAATAAAGGAATGCTGTCAGTGTTAACAAAACAGTAATGGCACAGATCATTGAGAGAAATAAATAATACAATGGTCTGCTTTTTCTTTAAATTGCTTTTCCTTTTACTGAAAGATGGAGGGTCTGCTTTCCATTCAAATATTTTCACAAATAATTAGTGGGTGCGCATTTCTGTCAGAAGTTAATATTTTCCTATAGCCTCCAAACCAAAGTAGGCAACACAACATTAGGTCTAGCATCTCTAATTAGAACTCTTATTATATAAAACCTTTTTGCCCAAAACAGCAAGAAACAGTTCCTACTGCTTAATGGCAGTGGCATTCCCACCAATCAACATTCTGGCACAGTGTTCATTTATGTGAAAAGCCAATTGCTACACACTACCCACCACCTACTGTTACCCACATGCAACCTGAGTGGCAAAAATCCATCCAGCACTTTATGATCCTTCCAGCTTTCTTTAAAATTCTGCCTCAGCATGGTGCTTTTCATTTTTTAATAAGTATGTTATCAACAATAAACTAATATTGGAAGCAATAGGGAACCTCAGCTGCAAGCCAGCAAATTTCAGTGTTCTTTGTACTACCAAATAGACTCATAGAATCATTTAGGTTGGAAAAGGCCTTTAAGGTCATCAAGCCAAACCATTAAACCAGCACTGCCAATTCCATCCCTAAACCATGTCCTCAAGTGCCACATCTACACACCTTTTAAATTCCTTCGAGACTGGGGATGCCACCAGTTCCCTGGGCAGCCTGTTCCAATTCTTGGCAAGCCTCTCAGTGAAGAAATTTTTCTTAGTATTCAGTCTAAACTTTCTCTGGCACAGCTTGAAACCATTTCCTCTTGTCCCAGAATCATGGAACAATAGAATATGCTGAGTTGGAAGGAACCCACCAGGATCATAAAGCTCAACTCCTGGACCTGCACAGGACACTCCAAGGACACCATGTGCCTGGGAGCATTGTCCAAATGCTTCTTGAACTCTGCCAGGCTTGGTGTTGTCACCACTTCCCTGTGGAGTCTGTTCCAGTGCTTGACCACCCTCTGGGTGAAAAATCTTTTCCTGATATCCAATGTAAACCTCCCCTGGCTCAGCTTCATGCTGTTTCCTTGAGTCCTGTTGCTGGTCACCAGAGAGAAGAGATCAGTTCTTCCTCTGTTACACCTTTAGTGTGTTCATTTCCCTTGCCTCTTTATACTTTTTATTTCCCTAGTAAACTCAGTTTAAAAGTCGCCTTTACCTCACTCTCTCAGTTTGGTATTATTTCATTACTATTTGTGGATCTTATAGCCTGAGATGCCACTGGCAGCTGATATTACTCACAGTTAAATAATATATAGTTTTACTCACCAATGTAAAATACTTCACCCAGAAGAAAGAAAGAGGAATGGAACAAAATTAAACAAATACCCAAAGCACAAAACCAGGATGCCCTAAAAAGGAACAGCTTGTGCTGTATGGGCCAGAGGCAGAGTAGGGGAGGTGTCTCATGATGCTTTCTACTGCACTTTGAATTTTGCCTTCTCTAACTACCTGAAGAAACAACATAACCCTACAGGGAAGAAAGACATTGGGAAACAGCATCATAAACAGTGTTTTCTCCACTTCCTATGTTTCTTTAATCAGACATAATAGAATTTTTTAAATTCATATGTATAAAATACAAAAAGAGAAAACAAACTTTTCTTAGCAGAAGGCAGCTTTCTGCCTTTGGGAAATTCCACAGAGCTGGCCAGGAAAGAAATATATATTCCCAACACAATAGGGTCTGTAGGAACCAGAAAAGATGTGTGACAATTTTGTGTTCTTCATGCACAATAGTTGAATGTATGTGAACTGCATCAAGCTCATGCTACCTCTTAAGTGAGCATAAAGACATAAGACCATATGCTTGCGTAGGTGGCTGCACCTGCCTGTAATTTTGGTCAGGAATAAGCCTAACAAATTCTTGCATGAAAGCAGAAGTGTCATTAATTCTGCCTTTACCATTCACAGGTACCCTGGCTAAAGAGTCAGAGTCAATCTTCCCACTTGCTCTTGCAGAGCTTATGTTCAAATTCCAGAGCACAGTTTAAAAAGCAAAATTTGACCAAGACCTAATTTTTTTTAAGATATTCAGGTGTCTGACTCTGCCTGCTGCCTTAAAAAGCTAGAGCGAAGCACGTAAATTTGGCTTCACCCATACACAGGCAATTTTGCTTATATGACATCAGATCTGTAAGAACATTTCCAGTGGTATGTCTGCAAATTCCAGCTGTATTCCCAGAGGTTCAGTAATGTAGAAAAGCTTCTGATAAATAGTGCTGATAAAATGGAAAATATGCCACTGTAATTTTGCTGTAGCACTTGTACATCAAACATCCTTCCAAGGGCTAAGAAGAGATCTCTGGCCTCTGCTGTGAATAACAAAACTATAGCCCCAAGTCTTTGTCTTATCAGCATAAATCTTAGTGTCTGAGTCACTTAAAATCTCATGTTCAAAGAGATTGCAGAAGTCCCACAAAATATTAATTTGTTTGAGACAACACAGAGCAAGACAGGAATAAAACATTTTTTCTTGTTGCTTGAGATGAGCAGTTAGAGTGCTATGGATGCTGCCTAGTCAGAGTTAGGAAAACAGGAAAATTAGCAAACAGGGCCATCAATTAGAGAGCAGATCAGCATGTACATCCAGTTGAGCTATAAGGAGACTGGTTGAGAAGTACATGCAAACACTGAAGGACAGCAGTGAGAGCGAGTCTTTGACAGAGGAATCCGGTGGCTCCATTCCCAAAAGACAGAAAGGCAGTTCACCATGGGCACAGCAGATCAATACACTGTCAAGTCAGCTATTTGTATTGTTCCATACCCAGATCACTAATATGGCCTTTTAAACAGACTTCTGCCTTGACTGACAGGCTGAAGCTGGTTTCTCCCCTGAGGTTTTTAGGATCATACCAGAATTCCTCACTTGCCTTAGCCATGAGAACAAGATGTCAAAGGTATGCACATGCTTAGCAGACAACAACTGTCCTTTTTAATTGGTGGAAGCATTCTTCCTCTCAATCTTTTAATCTTCCATTCATTTACAAATAATAATTAGGCTTCACTCTCTTTCTTATGTCTTTTTTTCTGCAACCTGCAGGAGAATCAGCCTCAACTGGGTGACTGCAGGGATCACCACTCTGAGGTGGGGTGTTATCTCTGGGTCCTGCAACAGTCTGTGAGCCCTGCAGGAAAGTGTGTGCCACACAGGAAAGCAGCCTCCATTCTGTGCCTCACTTTGGGCTGTGTTTGCTGTTGCGCCCCCAAATGATGAAAGTATACTCCTTCTGTAAATGGTGCTTTCTTGCATTCTGTATTTGAAGGGGAAATCAAAATACAAACATACTTATCCTGTATCTTCTTACATAAGAACCATCCTTTCCAGTGATGGTTGCCCCAAGATCCAGCATGTACATTATCCTCTCTGCCCCGGGGTCTCTCAACTATTTATATAATCTATGTGATGTCTCTGTGTGGTGGTGTTTTCTCTGCCCACAGGGGGTTTAAAGGCTCTGCTGCAGCCTGCAAGGGGGGACAACAATCTCTGTGGGTAAAAATGTATATTTAGCCATCAAACAGCAGTTGCCTAGGAGCCTTCCTATCTGTCAAGTGCAAAGGACAGCCAGATTTCAGAGCAGTACAGACAAAAATGCCAGTGAGTGCATCTATTTAGGAGTTCTTAGTTCATTTGCTCCAGCCTCCAGCCACCAGCACCAGACAATGCCGACATTTGTCTTGAGCTAGGAGAGAAACAGAACAGAGACTCTTGTTTCCTCAGATGGGGCCCTTTGCAGGCTGGCATGCATGTATATAGATGGTGTGTGCATCAAGGATGCATTATGGCAGCCTCCAAGGGTCACACATCTGGTCCCAGGCAGAATATACCCCATCAAATGTCACAGGCATATGAGTCTATAAGGTCCCTGCACTTTCCTGCATACCTGGCAGTGTTAAATCAAATGCTGAGACACCTTGTTTGAAAGCCTGGTGAGTCAAGGTCTGTAGCTATTTAAATGTTTCTGCTGATCATTGGAGTTATGCAGACAAACCTATACCCATGGGAAAAATGCTTTTCCCTTTTCCTATCTCACAAGTCAAATGTCCCCTTTAGACATTGCTTTGCTGCAAAAGGTTGTTCAATAAATAACAGATCAAGAAGACAAAGAAAGAGAATGATAAAACCTTACACATCTAGGAACTTTCTTCTTTCACCCTCTTCTGTTCATCCGCTCCATGTTTTGATCTCACATCCACTGAATTAAATGCTTAGTACAGGTCTCCCTTCCTGCCAAATCCTGTCATCAGTGTCTTCTGAGGAAGGAAGCATATAATTCTGAAATCCAATCCTGAAATAAACATCACTTTTTTCCCATCTCTACAAAAAAGCACGGAAGCTACACTTCGAAATTGAATTTCTCTTCTTTTCTGCTCTGTCTTCCATGTTCTCTTGTAAGAACACTGAAGAAAAAGAAGCCCCACACACAGGGGAAAAATTTATTATAGTAGCAATCTATCCACATACACTTAAAATCCTATTGTTAATTCAGGTAGTATAAACTCATTTACCCAGATAGACATTACAAATCCCAATTGCCAGCTCCATATGCAGCCACAAGACAGATTCAGACTCACTGCTGGGATACCTATAAGCTGTTCCACATCAGATGAATATGGATGTTTTTTCTGGGTGCACACATCTCTACAAGGAGTTCTCTGTTTCCACAATGAGCTAACCACCCACGAGCTCTTATAATTAGCCCTAATTGTCTCCAGGCCCAGGTCATCAAAATGAAGTTCAAAAAAAATCAAGAGCCTCCCTTTAAAATATTTCTGATATTTTACAAATAACTTCTGAAATTTAAAAATTTATGCCTTTTTCCCCACCATTTTCACTCTTGTGAGCATGCAGAACATGCTCAAGCAACACTCACAGGAGTTTTGGTAGGACAGGGTAAAGAACAAAGGCATTGTCTAGGGTTTTTTTCCCCTCCAGTGAGAACATATATTCCCACTAAGAGTAAGCATATTAGTCTCCAAATGGTGAAAGATTTACAATCAAACCATGACAATTGTCAATAGGTATACAGTAGACAGTTCTTTGGCACCTACTTCTTTCCAGGACTCTTTCCAGCAGTCTTCAACCCCACACTTCCCAAAATACACAATTTCCAACTCTCTACAGGGTCACTGTCTTTGACAGAGCCCCTTTAGCTCTGTTCTGGGCCAGCTTGTACCCCTCCTGTGGAGAGTCACTTCTCTGACAGCTTTCTTGCTTGCTCAGCAACCTGTCCATTTTCTTGTCACCAGACTCCTACCTGGGTCATAATCTAGGGCAGCAGAGACCTCAGGCACTTCTGCTATTTCTAAATCTTCTCCTGATGGTGATATTTTTCAGGCTAAGCTTCTGCAATAGTCTGCTGTATATTTGCTGATTATATGGTGGGTGGGAGAAATGTAGTTCTTTACAGACCAGTGACCCCTGATGTTTGTCACCAACCTTTTGGTTACAAGGACCAGGAGGGCGACTGTCTTACCTTCCTTTTTGTCTCAGTTGCCTGTTTTCCCGCCTGAGGGATGCTGCTTTACTTTAAGCAAAATAAATGGACATTATCTGCAGTTGGTCAGTCTGTTCATTTTTCCATATACATCTGCTCCTTTCTGGCAATTTTCCCTCCATTTTCCCTGGCAGTATCCCTATACAACAAGCTTCTCACTCCTTGGTTGGCTGCTGCAGAACTTCATGTCCAGTTCCATTTGTTACCTGCTGTGGCATTTATAGAAAAATGTGTTTTGAACCTGGCTGAATTAAGAGGATATGAGGAACCAGAGGAGCACAGAGCACAGCTCCTGTGCCCAAGCAAAAAGGGAAAGAAAAGGAAAAAAATGCTAAGTATCCTTTTATTTAATAGCTTTGCATGGAACCAAAACCAGAAATTCACCTCCCCTCTTTTCTCTTTCAAAATAAGCATTTCACAGAAATTTCTACTTTTCAGTTACTCTATTTTCGCAATTTATCACTTATTTCTCTTTCTTTCACTCTTATGCAATATTTTACTATTGTCTTATTTTCATCAAAGGCGTGAAGGAAAATAAACATACTGCCTGTGGGGGAAGCAAGGATGACTCCACCAAATAGAAAACCCACTACTGAAGGGACCAGCTTCCTTCTGCATCCCAATGCCAGTATATCCAGAGCTGTGGTCACACTCCAAACGATCCTGTAAATTTTTGTCTTTTCTTTTTTTTCTATTTGATATCTTTTATATTTATAATCAAGCCTTGATGATGAAATTGAAGTCAGATTCCAGAGCCTGCCCTGCACTGCCAAGGCTTTCCATATAGGAGAGAAAACTGTTCTGTGGCCATCTTCCTCATAACTATTACTGAGTTTTGAGCTGGGTTTTTCTCTCAGGAAATCAGACAGTGCCAGGCAGGTGTCTGTAAGGGACCTAAATACTAAGCAAATCACTTTACATCCAACATGCAACATTTAAACCAAGGAAAACAGGAGAAAATTAATTGAAGGGACTTCTGCCTTTTTAATATGGTAAGTGAGCAATGCCCTGCTGCTTACACACAAGATGTTTCGAGGATTTTTTGACATTCCTTTAGAAATATTGCCAATAGCATCAGCTCTTAAGTTTATGAGTGCTCATAGTAATAGAGTTCTGTGAACCCTACAGAAACAATTCAGTTTAACTTTCTAGAGGTGCTATTTCTTCCTATGCTCATTCCTCTAAGTGCAAAAAGAACTTATATTTGGGATTCTACAAAGATATCTTTAACAGGAATTAGTATGTTTTCAAGGATGCATTGTCTTTTATGGCATCTTTACAAGGGTATCTGTAGCCTGAGGCTTGTGATATCACTATTATAAGGTGCAGGCTGTGAAGGATAAACAGAGATTCTGTAAGAGACGTAGAATGACATGGAAAATAAACTAACTCAGCCATTCTTGCAAAGGAAAGGCTTTACTGAGAGAAGGAGTGTGCCATACTGTTCTGTATGAACAGTATGGCACACTCTCAGACATACTGTTCTGACTGAGTTTTATGCCATGTCCCTGATGTTGCTGCATTCCTTTAAGCACCTGTTAAATCCTTCTTTCCCACGAGCAACTAAAGATGCTGCTGTTCCTACTGAAAACATCCATAGCTTGAAAAGGATGGACAAAGTCAGAAGGAAAATACAGTTAATTTAAGCATAAAAATTGGAATGGCAAGTGTCTGAAACAGGAAGGATTTAGACAATCTGCTGGGCAAATATTTCCCTCTCGTTTTCTTATCTGTTAAAGCCAACCTTCATTGTGACAGGAAACACAGAAAGGTGACAGGGCTAAGAGAAGACGAAATATAAACCTCAATTCCTACCAATAGAGCATTGAAATTTTGTTACCTTAACTAATTAAACTCTGCTATATCCAACCACATACATGCTGTGGATGTTCATATACTTTTCAATATGTTATTTATGTTCCTTGGAGAAAGCAAATGTTGTTTTCCTTTGAGATAAAATTGCAGCAGCTATACATGTCCTTTGTCAGTATTACTTGAGTAGGAGAAAAACAGATGGTTGCTTCACACTGAAAAAGGCATGTACTACATTCTGAGCTTTAGGATGATGCCCACAGGCTTGAGTAACAAAAGAATCCTGAAATAATTTATTGTAAATTGAACTATGCTGATTCAGACAGAGGGAAAAGATTAAATAGAAACTTACTGATAATTTCAGGGTCTGCATTCTGCTAGTCCTGTTGGCATTGCCTTTTTTGATACTGTTCAGCTTTTCACATGTTAGTAGGAAGAAGTCCAGAAACTCACATTCTCCACAATTCTACTGGAAATTAAATGTCATTTTAAGATAGATGAATCTGTTGTAGTATCAGCTACTGGATTTGCAGGAGATAACATGCCTACATGAAGAGCTGTACCCAATACTGATGTAAACCTTATTGTACACAGATACTGAAGTTTCTTTCACCTTTGTAAAGTTCCCAATGTACCCAATGTTCCTAAGATAATAAAACATTATTACCCCTTACAACTTGGCAGCATATATGAAATAACTAAAGAGTCTTCGTCTGTTTTACACTCTTTCTTATCACACTCACATTACCACTAACTTTAGTTATTAAGGTTTTTCCCACTATGAGGGAGGTATTAAAAGAAATAGTACACTTCAGCTGGATTTGCATTCTGGGGATACTTTCTTTTAAATAGAGTAGATGCACAATGATGAACAGATATGGAGAAACCAACATATTCATGAAGAGATACTGCCATTTTAACTCCTCTGGCCAACTCAAAAAATTTAAAAAGAAATATGTTTCAAGCAGATGTATGAACTGAGGAAGGGGCCAGGACACATTTCTGCAACAGCTTCTGTTCCATAAATAGAAAAAGGAGAAAAATCCTTGTCCATATAATTTATCCATTCCCTAAAATGGCATGGATCTAATTCTGTCAGATGGTGATATTTATGTCTTTCCATTATACCCAACTTATTCAGAACTCATTCAAGAGTGTGTTTTTTGACAAGAGATGTAAGTCTTTCAAAACCATTTTCATTCAATTTCTACAAGTTCCGTGGCAGAGCTTCATCACAGAGAAGCCAGTTTTAAAAGTTATTTAATTTTTATTCCTCTGTTGCATAATTTGCTTCTACAACCTTGAAAATGTAAGACAAAAGACTGCATGATATTAAGGGGAAATATGAGAAAAAGCAATGACAACATGACCATGTCCTCCAAATGTCTGCAGCTTTAAAGTGACTTATAACTTACATTTTTATCCGAGCAGACACTGTTAGGATTCAGAAAGAAAGCAATCTGTAGGCAACAAAAGCAAAGCACTTCACTAAACCACAGCCTGGTCTCCTTAGGAGGACATTCAGGTAAACATTTTTGCAGGTTATGGCTGAGCTTTCTGAACACCTAGAAATGATCCATCATCCTTGTCATAGTACTCAGCCTGGGTGATCTTAAGTAGCTACAGAGAATGTCAGCTTCAGCAAATTGAATTTTCCTTTTCAAGAAAGCCAGTACTCTCTTCACATCTCACTGTGCTCAGGTTTTAAATAACACAAATCCTTTCTGTCTCCCATTGCAGGTGTTTCTTTATTCTGAATCTATATTTTATTAAATACAGAAGCTTTTCTTAGATAACATACTGAAATCTAAACTGAATGCAAGGCAGATTTTCTTTTCTGCAGGTACTAACTGGAAAATTAAGGTCAGCTGGACTGTGGTTCATGAACTCTGTATACATTTGCCAGGAGTACTTGTATGTTGCTTATCCTGGCACTTGGGTGAAAGTAATTTTACGTGCTGATATCATCAAAAGCAAATGTGAATCATATCCTCACAAATAAGGTTATCTATGGCTAATTAATTATTTGTTCAGTTCAGTGAAAACCAGTCTTCTTTTCCCCAAACCAAGTTTATAACCATGATCCAGGCTAGTGCATCACACAGATCTGGCCTGTCTCAGGTGAAGTTTACACCCTATCCCTACCAGGTACTTTTCATCTGCATTTGAAAAAGCAAGGACTATGTCTGAGGCTTACTTGCGTATCTTTTAACTAAATTCCAGTTTTTATGTTGTAAAGCATTGTTCTCTTACAATGCATTTAAATGCCTTTCAAGCTGCCAACACCTAAATATGCTTTCCAAGACTGGTGTCAACACATCTGAAAATATACAGTGTTTCTTTACTGTGATGTGCATTCCTGATGTCAAGGAAGGGAAGAAGGGAAACTAGTGTGATTGCGTGGAATTTACTGCTTATGTTGATAAATATTCACTCTGTAAGGAGTCTCAGCCACTGATCTTCTCAGAGACCTGACTCAAAGAGGCTGCAAAAGTGTGTTGGGAAGTCCAGTGGCCCTTTTCCTTTTTCAGCAAGTACACAGGTTTGAGTTCCAGGATGTCAAAAGGAAAGAGTGATTCCTTCTTTCATGGAGAATTTGGAAATATGTATCTTAATAATGTTTTATACCACATATTAAGGAGGTCATGTCTTCATAAGGGTTTTTTTGCATTTTGTTAATAATGGGATCGTTTGTTCCTTCCCTGCTTATGCCATAACCACCAGTGGGGGCTGTGATGTCTTCATCCAGCTTACTCTGGACTTTGGGGTTGGATGGCAACACAGCAGACAGGGGCTGTCTGGAATAGTGACCCAGACACCTTGCTGGTATGCAAATATGACTGGAAGTCAATAATCGGAGTCCACAAATGGACATCCCAGGGCCTGCTGAGCTCTCCTGCATGGCTGCATGCCAAGATCTCCCTGCGAGAGGGATGCCTCTGCAGGTTACTTCTTGAGGTTGAGAGATTCCTTGCCACAACAGATTCATGGTAAGAGATGCCGATCTTCCTTGAAATATTAGCTAAGTGATATAAAGAACTGGTCGTGTACATAAAATCCTTTAGGCATAAACTGTTGGCCAATTCTGGATCCAGCAGTACCTCAACTCCCCTTGAGAAGTTTAGAACACAAAGGGGCCCTTCTTGAACCTCATGACTTATCAGGAGGTTCTCCCTGACAGTTTTGCCTGACCCTGTCCTCTGTGTGGTAAATAATCAAATGTGCCTCACCATCAAATTTTGTTAAACCACGGTCCCATTTACTATCAAACAGTGATCACTGGCTTATATCAATAAACATATTGCCACTTACCTGTTCCCTCTACTTACATATTCCCCCTTATGAGGAAAGTGCATCACTACATCTGCAGTAGTGTGTGATAACAGCAGAAATATCCAAGTCTGCTGCCAGCAACAGATCTCCTTCTGATTCAGTGCACTAACCTTTTAATTTTTCTGGGGTTCTCCAGCAATAATAAAATCAGAGACGTCACCTTGTTTTTAAAAGTCAGAATTTAATAATGTAGTAGCCTGAATTCATCAAGACTCTGTTTGGTAATACTTTAGGCTGCACACTCCCAGACTTGGACTAGGGATGCTGGCCTCCTTTTATGGTTCTTTAATCTCATTAATAAATTTCACACTTCCATGAGTTCTTGCCTTAATGATTTATATTGTGCTCACTTCCACTGCAGCAGGAATGAATAAAGGCAGCCCATCATTTTGGACACATGTATCTTCCTCTCCCCACTTCCTTTGCACCATGCTGTTTATTTCTGGTGAGCAACAAAAGCAGAATGTTTGGGAGTAGATCAGCTTTCAGATCTAATAACAAATGCTGTGTGTATATACATATATGACTATGTCTGTAAATTCAGATGCATATATGATCTAGCACATTATTCAAATCAAATAATTTAATTGACAAAAATAAACCTTTCAATATGTTCTGAAAGTCAGTAAGATACAGAAGGGCTCAGGGATACACTGTTTTCCATCTGCCTTAGGTCTGGAAAGCTGCTTACAACACAAACTAATTAAGATCTGCAAACCTCTGAGGAGAAAGTAACTGACTATTACAAACACACAGTCATTAAAAAGCACCCAAGCCTACCTTTAGCAACAGAACAGAAGCTGAATGAACGACTTACCAATAATACATCTCAAGAAAACTTTCTCCTCTCTTCTCTTTTCAGGAATAGATTTTGATTTCTGCAAATGGTGTGCTAATTCACAGACAATCACCAAGGAACTGGATGCTTGAAGGATGACAAGTGTAAATAGAGACAGGAAATCACAGACAGGTACTTCATAGATTCACAAGTGCTTCATTTACCAGAACGGATATTAGAAGCCACAGCCTGTTTCTCTAAAAACCATTAAACTATTAGTGCTGTCCAAAACCACAACTCATCTGAGTCACAGTGATATTAGGAAGAGAGGGTGAGCTGCACAGTCAGTTTGGGCTCATCTGGCAGTTTGGCTCTCCCTCTGCACATACACAGGAAAGCCTTGAAGCAGAACAGTGCTCTGATCCAAGACCTGTTTGTTGATGCTGCTTTGCTACACCAAGTTGTTGCTGCTGCAGCTGGTTCTGTTGATGGTTTTTTCCAGGTCTTGATCCGATTGACCACAGCTGCTTACGGAGTAGGATCATGGAGGAAAGGGTTGGAAGAAAGAAGGGAATGGGAATCTGTCCCTTATGTTGGCAGGGAAGATTTAGTCATCTCACAACAATTATGAAACCAGAGACTAAAGCACTACTGTAAAGGGGTATAGGTGTAAATATGTTGTTAATGACTTCCAGAAATGCCCTAACCTGTCCTACCTGCAAAAGGAAAGTGCAGAGTAAAATGAGGTTTTAAGATAAAGCATGAAAACCTTGCAAAACTGTCAGTCTAGATAACAGCGAGATAGGTAACAATGCCATAAGAATAAAAGCATTCATTCAAAAATTCAGTGGACAAGAAACAGGTGTATTTTCTTCTTTAGTAGAATGACCAGGACTGTTTTCTGTGACAATAAATGAGAGCCCTCCATTTCAGTGTTAGTTATAAGGCACATGGATTTAGAGACTTCAGTTTAATGAGAATCTAATGTCCGTTTTATTAATTCCTAACCCCTCCTAATCTATTGTATTCACCTGACTCCTCTAAGCAAGAATCAAAGGGTACTGTCATTTAATTAAGTTATAAATCTAATTCTCTTCCTAGTCCCCATAAAGAGATAACAAACACTACTTGTTTGCTGGAGATAATACAATATGCTCACATCATATATCAGAGTGCTTCCCTTCTGTTAAAATGATAATGAATTCTCTACAGGTGCCAGATGAGTTTAACTGTATTGTACCCTCTCTGTGATAGCAGGTGATCATATTTTTGATTCACATATTTTTATTTGGATCAATCAAGACTGTGAAAATCTAGTGACTACAGTAAGACGGTACTGACAACAACTATTGGAGCAATATTCCTTTAAGGTGAATAAAACATGACTAAATTCATAATTATTTCTGAAAAATGCTGAAAAAAGCACCCTGGAAAGTTAGATGAAGTGCTTCTGTACACTGATTATGTCCAAATTGCATTTATGAAGGCGTCTCAGTGAAAATACATTTTTAACACTTCAAAAATGAACTTTTGTGACTATACTAAGGAAACTATAGAGGTTATTACTCAAAATATTATATTCCATTAAATCCCCATAATAATGTTTTACTCTCATCTTGGATAACAGTTTTGGCTCACTGTTTTCAGAATTATATTGGACAAATATTTTAAACCTCTAGACAATCAAGATAAGTAGATAAAAGCACAGGAATATTTTTTCCTGTGATGACTGAATTAAAAAGCAGATAATTGCTAACCAAGTTAATAATGCCCTTACCCTGAATTTTTACCTTCACTTTGCATAAAACTTAATTTCCCAGAAAAAAAGACTGGGAGCATATGGTGGTTGTGAAAACTGACCAGAGATATCCACAGGCACAAGAGTCAAAAGTCTCTACCATAAACAATCACTGTAGCAAATACCAACCGGCTCTTGTTAAGCACTGCCTGTGCTGTAGAGAAGATGCTCCTAGAAACTCAAGTGCTCATGAACCGATCAATTTACTTCAAACAAAAAGGGTAAATTAAAGTGGAACTTCAAGTAAAGTGTTCTTCTCTTTTGAACAAATTTTGACAGTTTCAGTAGAAAAGTAGTTATTGAAGTGAGCCAGGCTGGAGATTCGGCTCTCAAGTAAGGCAGACCTTTTTTTAAACCAACAGCACTCAAATATACACCTCAACTATACAAAGCTTCTGGAAATAATTCCAGACCCAGCTGGATTAATGACAGTGGCACCAAAATTAAATTAAAAGAAAGAAAAAATAAACAACCTAACATCACAAGCGAGGAAACACAGTGGGGAAATGTATGTAACAGAGCAGTGAGTGTGGGAACACAGTGCAAAGCCTGAAGTGCCATGTTCAGCCACCCTTTAACTAATTTTAAAATTAAACAACCCCTGCCTCAAAACAACTAAAAGTTAGAGGTTCCAGATTAAGCCTATATGCTAAGTAAATACTCTGCCTCATTTTTTCAGCTAGATTACTTGTATTAGAAACAGCAAAGATGAGGTCATCAGTAGGAAAAAATCTGGAAACGGGAGATAGAAAAGTGTGGAAAATGGAAGGAAGAAACTGTGAAAATGGAAGCTATGAAAATCCACACCTATGAAAAAGCTAAATTCAAGCCCTGAATGCTCTCGCAGTGTGAGGGGACATAATCTCCAATTCAGTAGACAGAAAAAATCGGCCCATGAAACACATTGTAGCAAGGGATTTCAATAAATCAACTGAGCTGACCAGAGGGAAGGCAATATATGCCAAAAGTAGTAGTTCTTTAAATTAATGTATTTATGGAACTGAAGAAAGAAGAAATTACCTGTCCACTTGCAAACCTGTCAGTAAGATACAGCTCTTATGGAAGGCTTCAGAAAAATAAAAAAATCAAGGCACCAAAGACAAGAAGGAAAATAGGAAACAGGATAAGTTGCAGAGTAGATGTGCCACACTAAACCTATACCTCTTCTTGAAATAATAATTTTCTGGACAAAACATGCAGTAGATCTCATCTGCTCAGACTAAAGTAAAGTATTTCATACAGTAGCACAAGCAAAATCATTACCTAAGATGGAGAACAGAATTTGGAGCAAAAATGTGCTGAGTATTAACCATCAAATAAGGAGGTGGCAAACTGGGCTAGTATGGGATGTATAAGGCTTCAGGGAGATAATCAGTGAGGTTTTTAAAGGATGACATTAAACTAATCTTACCAGATGGTATTTATTATCAGATCTACAAAAAACGTGCATTTGTTCTGAAGCAATTCTCAGAAGTCACTGAGGGTGCAGCTGAACAATTTTTTTTCCAGGTTGGTCGTGTTCCTTTGAAACAAATCTCCAAGTTGGCCTCGTGTACACTTCAATTCAACCCAAAGAGCAATCCCACAGCACACGCTGGACTCCCTTCAGAGGCAAACAAATGAGGAGATGCCTCCCAGAGTAACATATTCCAGTCACCAAAGGGTGTTCAGTCCAACCAGCCCAGGTGTGAGCTAGTCAGGTAAACTCTCTAAAATGCAACCAGGACAGACAATGAGTCCTTGGCAACAAACACAGATCTACTCCTGTTGGGCTGCACTGAGTAGATAAGTATCATCAATAGAAAAGAGATAGAAGGAAAATAAATTGTTTAACGGGCTGGAATGAAATTGAATGTAATAAAAGTGGAAAAAACATGTAATTAAGAGGTCAAAACCAGATACAGTGTTGCCTACAAAGTAGGAACCTATTCTGAGAACAAAAAGATAAAAGTGCTAAACCAGTTCTACAGTGAATCACAGAACAGCCCCGAGCAAATCAAGTGATGAATTTCTTTAAAAATATGAAAAGCAATCCCCAAGAAATATCTATGTATTTACACTAGATATCAGGTTATTCCTGGAACAATTTTTTTAATACGGGAGAAGTTGGCTGTTGCAATGAAATTACAGTGCTGATAAGAACTATCAACTGATAAGGGAAATATATTTACTGGCAACTCATAATTCATCTACAGTAGTTTGCAAAAATTATATTAGTGAACCAAAAGACTTAGTGGAACTCAGAAACGGATTAGATGTTTCTGTGAAGGCTATCCTGAGTAATTACACTAGCTGGAATTAAAACAGATAAGGGGAAACGATGGCTTTATGTTTCTTCCTATGGACAATTCACAGTGATTGTAAACCACACTCCTCTAAAGAATTATCTACCTAAATTAGAACAACACAATGGATTAGACATATAGTTTTTGTTTAATATAGTGGGATGTATTAGTTCAATTTCAATACACTTTGTTGTTTTTTTTTTTAAATATGGTTTGGCAGAGAACCTTGAAGATCATCTAGTTCCAAACCCTCTGCTATGGGCAGGGACAACCTCAACTACACCAGGTTGCTCAGAGCCCCATCCACCTGGCCTTGAACACCTCCAGGGATAAGGCATCCACAGCTTCTCTTGGCAACCCATTCCAGTCCCTCACCATCCTCACAGTAAGCATTTTTTTCCTAGCACCTAATTTAAACCTACTGTCAATTTGAATAGATGTCCCCTTGTTCTGTCACTACATGCTCCTGTAAGTAGTCTTGCCCCATCTTTCTTGTAGGCTCCCTTCAGGTACTGGAAGCCCACAATTAGGTCATCCAGGCTGAACAATCTCTATTCTCTGAGCCTTTCCTCATAGAAGAGCTGATCCATCCCTCTAATCAACTTGGTGGCCTCCTCTGGACTCGCTCCAAGAGGCTGATGTCCTTCCTGTGCTGGGACCCCAGAGCTGATGCAGCACTGCAGGTGGGGTCTCACCAGAGCAGAGGGGCACAGGCCCCTCCCTTCACCTACTGGCTTGTGCTATTGTAAAATAAATGTATTCTAACTATCCCATTTCCATTCCTAATGAGATTTAGGGTTGTAATTCTGCCAACTGTTATTCAGACATGTAATACTACTCAGAACTTGGCTTTACTGAATGTGTAAAATACTTCAGTGAGGTTAATTGCAAATATGGAGTACTAAAAGATGTACCAACATGGCCATACATAGAATATGGATGGAAGAATTAATAAATGTCACCTGAAAGTTAAACAGAACAGCTGTGATAACTGCAATTAATTTGCTCCAGAGTTTAATTTGAAAAGATTTAGACAAAGGGCATGAACTAGCCCTTGAGTAGCTAAATCATACTAATTGAAGCACTCCTACATTATAATAGGCTATTTGTTCCACTTGTGCTCTCATATACACATGCAAAGTCTTGCTAAAAGATTTCTACTTGGTCATCCCAATACCATATTTGGTAGGAAAATTAACAAAAAAAAAAAAAAAGAGTGCTGGGAAGATGAAGGCAGAAGTTCCTGGAAAGAGTTAGAAAAAAGCTCATATAAAGATATAATTTAAGGTTATAAGACTAGAGCAAACCAGGAACTCTACAAGCAGCTTTAAATTATATTCAGAGAAAACTGCTGCTGTAGGTTAATCCTATTTCCCAAATTTTATTTAGCAGAAACTAAAGAACCAGCAATGCTGCATTTTAAGGATAAATAAAATCCACTTAAGGTCTGAGAAAGGCACTATGATATGGTTTCAAAAAAATTATTTAGGTAATGTAAGAGGCAGGATAGTTGTTGTAGAGGTCTACCTCCAAAACTGGCAACCTCAAGAATTCTGCTCAGTTAATAATATAGAATTCCCTTTTCTTTCAAAACCATTTTGGGGGTGCCAGCTCACCTTTTCATCCTTTACACGGCTCCAGCCTTAGAACAGCTATCAGAATGACAAACGCCATGCCAAAATCCTTCTGCAGCTATCAGAATGACAAACGCCATGCCAAAATCCTTCTGCAGCTGAGAAAACTCATGCCTTCCCATCCATTAAGCCATGTGCAATTGAGCAGCTGGAAGCATTTGCCAGTCCCTCCTGCCAAACTCGGCGCTGCTCTGCAAGGAAGGGTTTGGTTCATTGCCTCCCAGGGAGAGTAAATTGGGATCACCAGGGAGTAGTTTAAGTATCAACCTGTCAAGAATCCAATCCCTGTTTCAAGGATTTTATCCAGCAACCATTTCATGTAAAATACAGAAGCAATTCTAGAAGAGAGAATGTAACCCAACGTTTATGTTCTAAGTCTGTCGAGTCTTGCTCTTTATTTACTGATGAAACTTGCCCAAAAAATGTGCTTTGCTCAGGAGGGACAGACCTAACCATCAGTCTGATCCATAGGTAGCAATTAAGAAACTTACCTAAGGAGTAGAAAGTACATTTTTTAATAGTCTTAGGAAGAGGGAGGAGACAACTCATTGTTTGCATGATCTAAATTATTTCTTTTCGGAGTTATTACATACAAAGAATGCAGAACCACAACATTTCATCTGAATAAATGCAAGGTTTAGCTTCTTGTTCTAGGAAAAGGCTTGCGGTGTAGCTCCACAATTGTTTCCTCTGATGACAAAATTATCCTGACTTCGGCTCCTTTTTCACCCTGCAGTGTACTTGAGAAATTCATTGTGGAGCTGCACATCAATAACAGAAATCAAATTTAAAAAAGGTCAGTGAACTGTATCAGAAACAGATTGAATCTATTTATAGCCTAAAGATACAATTCAAGACGTGCTCTTGTCTTTATCAATTCCTTACTTGCCAACATCACATGGCTCCCATTTTGGCCACTGAAAGGTTCCTTTCTACACCTGTGTATTGCAAAGGGCCCAGACATCTTTGCCCTACTGCAGTTTCTGACTTCTTGTCATGTTTAAGCCTCTTGAACATTGACAAGTTTCCCCAGCCTGAACTCGAGTTGGAACTGCCTAAGGAACATGAAATTATGCAATGTCCCATATTAACCTCATGAGGCCACATCTGGAGTGCTGGATCCAGTTCTGGACTCCTCATAACAAGAAAGACATGGACATACTGGAGCCAGTCATGTGAGAAGAACCATAAAGGTGATGAAAGGACCTGTGAGGAATGGCTGAGCCAGCTGGGACTGTTTAGCCTACAAAGGGCTCAGGAGGATCTTATCATTGTGTATAAATACTAAAGGAGGTACAAAAAAGAAGAAGCCAGGCTCTGGAAAGAGTCTGGTGCCCAGTGACAGGACAAGGGACAATGGGCACAAAGGGAAACACAGGAGGGTGCTCTGACCATTAGATAATCTCTTTTACTGTGTGGGTGACCAAGAACTGGCACAGGCCACAAAGGGAGGTTGTGAAGTCTCTCTCCTTGGGGTTATGCAAAAACCATCTCGACACAGTTCTGGGCAACCAGCTCTAGGCAGTCCTGCTTGAGCAGAAATGGGGGTGGACAAGATGACCTCCACAGATCCCTTTCAACCTCAACAGTCCTGTGATTATCTGAATGAAACACTTCATTTTATGTTAATATGGAATATTTTTGTAGTAGGTCTGTGAACCACAAAGTGTCTTTATATGGTGCTATTTAAATAGCTTTACCTTGGTAAATTTTTCCCAAGTGAGAACATTTTTCAGTACCTATTAGCTGTGTTAAAATTAAAAGCTCATCCCCTGCTATACTAACAAAGGAAACCAGCATTCTCACATATGATAGTATGTGAAAAAGTCTTTTAAGCTGTGATTTAATGAAGCTATTAAGGAAACAAAGAGCTTACATCACTCATGTCTTTAATAGTGTTTTCCATTTTTATAACGATACTTACTGCCAAACTAAAAAGAGCAGCATGTTCTTTTTATACAAAAATTCCTTGTATCAAAATCACTTTGAATACATTTCACATTACATGGGTAAAAAAGCTTCAAGCCTTTCCACGTGTAGACATGTCACTGAAATCAACTAGTCATGAAGAAATATCTAGTGGCAGGATAATAATTTAAGCACAATGTTATATACAATGTTATGATACATAATTGTATGTTGATACGTAAGATTTGAGATCTTAGAGAAAAAAACAGGTCTTACAATGGATATGTGTAGAGAGACATTTTATTGCAAAAAATAGCAAATGTCTTAAGAACACAAACCAGAGAGTTATTAAAAGCTTCATAGCAAAATATTTAGCCAACTCTGTTACAATATATAGGCTTGAGGTTCTAACAGTTAGCACTACGCCTCAACTCACTGAGCAAATAATGCTCCTGGATACATAAACACTGTGCAGTTGAAATACGGAGCTGAATATTAAAAAAGGAAAAAAAAGAGAGTATTTTATCCTTGGTCTTTCATAATTGAAATAACTGAGGAATAATAACATTTTCACAAGCTTGATTCTTTTTGGGAAAAGCCATTAAAAATAATTCCTGAGTATTTAGGGTAAGTGAATATATCAAATCCGACCAATTAAGACCAACATCCTGTTGGGTGAGCCTTGCAGCTTGAAGTGACATTCTCTAGTGTGGCTGTCGTGGCAGGATCGTGGCCTAAACAGCTTAATGAAATACGTGAAAAACTTCTGATATGCACATTCCAATTTTCCTTTTCTTTATCTAAAGCCTACAATTGTCAACTGTGAAGCTTGCTTTGCTGAGAAAAACATTGTTTTAAATGTCAATTCCTTTTGTAAAATCTTGTAATGCAAATTGAGAGAGCTAAGCCTTTGGTGAACCATCACACCAATAACTATGTGAAATATCTAAATAAAAATTTAGGCAAGGGGCTTTCTTACTATGTTAGTATACATATTGAATTATATGCTTTGTATCACTATTTTGAACACAGAGACCTAGTTATTTAGCATCTTACTATTGCAATGAGAGGCAATACATTCATTTTCCATTATTGTCTTCAGATGCATGTCATAATATCATCTCATTATACACCATGTTTCTAAAATCCTGTTGGCATTCATCATGTTCCTATGATTTTAATTGAATCTTTCTAATTTGATTTTAAAACTGCTGCCAATCAAAATTGTTTAGAAAATTAATCTCAGAAAAAACTTCAGATTTCTTGCTTCATATATACTTTTCCAGAATTACAGGGTTAAATTACAGTGGCTGTAAAAAGATTATTGTACAAAGCATAGTTAATAATTCACAACACTGGTATTCAGCTTGATCAATTACAATGAATTCACAAAAATGGTTTTAATTATATCCACTCTTTTCTATCCACCCACCCCAGTATGTAAACAAGTTTCTCACAATGACAATGGCAAGACCGCAGTTACTGAGATGTACTGCTTGTGAAAGTTAACAATCCATAATAAGGGTCTGGATCTGACAATTCCAGTATGTACTCCTGCTCATTTCCCATTCTAAACCACAAGACCACTTCTTTCAGTCTCCTGCAGTCTTTAAATCAAGAGAACTTACAGGTAAATTCAGCTTTTTTCCTAATGCAGTCTCCTGGAGTCAAATTGATGAAAAGTAACATGCTTATATAGAACAAAAGAAATAATGACTTGGGAATAATTGGAATCTGTCATAACAAAACTGTCCAAGAAATGATAATGTACAATATTGCAGCTGTATGTTACTAAGACAAGAAACTCCTGTTACAAAGATGAAGATCTCTGTTTGCACAAGCCAATTTTAATGGGCTATTAAGCATTTGGTTAAGAACAGGCTTGTACAGTCTCACTGAAAAGGAAACACTTGTCAAAATGCTTTTTTAAAAAATACCATATGACATCTTCTAAATTGCAATTCAAATATTAAAATCTTGTTTCAGAAGTTCCTCGCTTCAGGTTGTTACTCAAGAACTCATCATGTTCAAAACTCAAATTATTATGAGATCTCGATATCATAAGAAGCTTTTCCTTATTGGTGAAGTCTTTCTTGACTGCTGTTTGTGGCACAAGTAACCTATCCATCGGGTCCTCCTTGTTTTCTAGCTTCATGTATCCTTTACTGTTGCTCCGATCCAACCTGGGCCAGCTGGGGTGTTTCCTTTGTTCAGCTTGAACAGTGAGCGTAGATGGACCCCTGTCCAAGTCCAGGGACTTAGAATGTGAGGACAGAAGATGCAAAGATGTGTTGGAACCAAACTGCTTCCTGGCAGCACCAGGAGATAAAAGCTTTCCTGTGCTTGGTCCGAGAGTCATAGAGGCTTTGAATGGATCAGATGGAGTGTCCACAAATGAATTGTGTCGTGGCAGCATGGCAGCAGCCGGTCTGTAGGATTCATTGGTATCCGCTAGTGGAATGGCCAGAGAATCCATTGACAGATTTCTAGACTGACTCCGACTGATCTCTGAGTCCTCAGTTATGTTGTCTATACTGGGTTCATCGATCACACAGTTATTCAGTTTAATTACTGGCAGTGTGAAAGCACTAATGGAAGAAGATACAATGGATTTTGTTTCACACCTTATGGAGTTAGTGTTTTTGTCATCTGAAGCCTTGCTGGAGAGAGGGTAAAGTCCAAAGACTGAACCAGATTGCTCAGCTAGTAGAGGTGGCAGGAGACTACTAGTGGTCCTATCTTCATTTAGGGTAATCTCATCTTCTTCAGCAGAACTATCCATTCTAAGATTACTCTTGAAGCCAGAGAAAGGCGCAACTGTGTTCGCAGCCAGCCGTGATGCACAGGAGCTCCCACTGTGATGGAGCTCTCCTTCCCCCAACAAGCCAGGGAAGGCACCACTCAGCTGCTTTTGTTCCCTGATTCTCAGGGAGTGGATGTCTATTACAGTGGAGTATATGTCTCTCATGTGTATTATTTTTGTTTCTTTGTCACGGTTTTCATGCAGAATGGCATTTGCACAAATAAAAATGAAGATTCCAATGCCCATAGTAAAAGGGCCCAGCATTTTCATCTTATCCGAGTGCACATGCTGCTCAAAGAAGCGAAGCAAAACACTTCCTTGGCTTCTCAGGATCCGGGTTTCATTTACAGACAGATTATCTTCAGATCCTAAAAGCTGTTCCTTCTGGGGCCAGTATCCAAGGATGGCCATTGCAATTCCAAAGAATGCGATAAGCACTCCCAAAACAAGGAAGAATCCCGATGGAGAATAAAGACGGATTTTGCCCCTGACAATTACTACATCTGTCCTGGGCCGGCGCCGAACTGGTTTTTTCTCCTCAGAAGTTGGTGCTCCAGCAAGATTTACATGCTGCTGAGATCTGGCAGAGTCTTGCCTTTTTAAGGCAGCCAGTCCTGTTATGACTCCTCCGGTTGCTATCATAGTTCTATGCGGTGCCCTGGAGAAAAAGAGAAAAAAAAAGCAGAAACGTTGAGGCAAGCAAAGGTTGTCTCTACAAATATAAATAGCATTTTGTTAACATGCAGGTATTTCTTGATAATTAAAACACTCCTGACTATAAAAAAGGTTCTACTACAGCTTAATCCAGTTGTGACATAGTAGCAGTTTTGAGATTCACATAGTATCCTAAATACATTTTTCAAGAAGCTCTTTTCCCCTGTAAATATAGACAATCAAGCTTCCATCAGTGATAGAGACAGTAAAGCTAGTGGTCTTAGTGGTAATATACCAGGACTAAAGATAAAGTATTCAGAAGTCTTAACAGATAATTTATCTCTGGACTGGTTTGCAGCAAAGTCAATAATGTATTATTGCCTGGTTGATAATTTTAGCACTTTAGCTTCTAGTTCTTTTTAAAACTTCTGACACACAATGGCTGTGAATACAGTTTATTCTGCATTTTCCCTTTGAGAGATATTTCCTGATAGATTTCAACATATATTCATGCATATTTATTGCAGCATTTAAATAAGCTTTATTAAGTCTATTCAGATTTCCTGAGTCTCAACTAGAGAATTATTTTTGCCTTTCTTAATAAAGTTGATCCTCACATATCTAGGTATTTTTCCCACCTTGATTGTTCCTCTTGGACTACAGGTCAAAAATCTCTGTTTCATTTTACCAGAGAAGAAATTTTCATAAATTTCAAATTGCCTTAGTTTTTTGATAAAATTTTCTTTCATTTTAGACTTACTTTCATGCTTGGTTGCTTATTACATGAGAAAGTCTAACCAGCAAGGGTTTAAGAGAGAAACTCATGTTTGATAGTTTTTTATGAGCAAAAGTAACAAATGAAACAACACAGTTCAGGATAATTCTATTTTACAAGGTATCTTTGACTCAAAAATAGTTTCTGAGCTTAATTAATTAGTATTAGAATGAATGAGAGATAGTATTATAGAGTAAAATTAAGATACTATAAGCTAGGTATGAAAAAATTATGTCCTCTTTGGTAGTGTTATCATGCTCAGAGATAAACAAAGGTTGACAGCATGTTGCAGAGGAAAAGGCTCTGTGTCAAAGCTGGGGATGGTGTAAGAAGCAGAACCAAAATGGGACTGGTGAATAAAGTGAGGCACTGAAAAGAGGAGGTAAAGCAAATCAATGACTACTTGCAATTTACAGACAGGGATTTTAATCAGATCTCTTAAACTTGTTATTTTGTTTTAAATTTTAGCAGTGCACCCACAGAAAAAGAATGTTAGATCTCTTGTGCTATGAGAAACAGACAGACTCTCTTTCTGAGAAACCTTTACTTTGCAAAGGAAAGACTTGAATAGGTCGAGACTGCTAAATATACTGCATGTTCTCAATTTTTGCAAGAGAAATTCATAGCATTATTCAAAAAATCTCAGAAATTCTACTTGTACTCTCAGTGAAACCACTCTCGGTGATTTCATATTCATAATCTCTCTGGGAATTCTCAGGCTTTGTAATTAATTTCCTTTTTTGATGCTACCTAGACAATTTCCATACTTCAGTGCAAATTAATGTCTTGAACGCTTAATAAAAGCTTTTCTAAGAAAATAATTTTAAAATACTCCAAAGAAAGTTATTTGACAGTCTTTCAGACTTTCTCATGTGCTTACATGTTTGTGGGTTTTTGCCAAAACAAAAGTTCATAATTTTATAAAACAATATTTTTAATGTCTGGACAGAAATAAACAGGACTTAGTCACTATAAAAGCTATTGTATTTTGTCATGACTAAATTAAATGTAATTAGCTTTCTCTATTAAATAAATTAAGATAATTATGGTGCATCTTTAGAGAAATGAGAAATCATTTATCTACAATCTAGTTTGTTCCATTAATCTTTTCCAGTTCCCAGACCTTTGCAGGGGACAAGGATTTTCCATATTCATATAATGTTTTATAGGTACACATGAACCCACTCTTCATTGTCAGGGCGGCCAAGGAACTGCACAGGTACAGCAGTTTAGTGCTAAATTCACACTGTGCCTGTTGGCAGGATTTATTATTTTGTGTACTGTTCTGTGCTTATCACAGCTACCTGAGTTGCACCAAAGGGTGACCAGAATAAGCTTACATCTGCTTGCCAAATATTTTAAACATACCTCTAGCAAGAACTCCCCTTTAACTCTGAAAAGTAGAGAGAATAGAAACATGCTTAAAAATTACATCTTGGGGTGTCTTTCTGTAGAAAGTTCTCATTAGCAAATTTTGCGAAAAATGGGAAACCATATCTCAATTTCATTATTATCTGTTACTTGAAAGACAGAAATAGAGATTTCTGAAAGTGAGAGAGAAAACAAGATCTCTCAAGGCACACAGCTGGGTTCCAAACCATTCTATGATTCTATGATTTCTGGGGAACGCGTTGCTCCTCTGTTCATTTTACCTGCGTCAGAAATTGGGCACAGGGGAGAAAAAGTCTGGCTGCCAAAAGATACAAGCATATTTTGTACATAAAAATAATCTCTTTCTTATTTCTTGAGTTCACATCAATATTATTATACTTTCTTTCATGGAAAAAGCCACAATCAGGTTTGTAAATATGAATTTGTAATAAGACAATTTTGATCTCTTCTGCATCGAATAAAATCAATAGTGATAACATACATTGTGGTATGAGATGGTTTTGCTTCAGGCTGACACCTTTACTGAAACCAATTACAATGAAGTGCATATTAAGATTAAAACCACATTTTAGAAAATATTGTATTTATAATAGACATTGTAGGTACATATGGTTTATTCTGCAAATCTGTTTTGTTTTGTCATGTAACAGACATAATAAGAGTGCTGCTCATTAAATGCTGCTTCTCTTATTTAATTTAATACAGTGATTATTTTTAGTTTTACACTGAAATCTGAATTCAAAGTTCTAAATAAGCAAAGACTTAGAAGACTTTTACTCAGAGGTAAAATTATGCTAAGAGCTCAGACAGTATCTCTTTGATGTGAATGATAACGTGTTGGCTCTGCAAGGAAACAAGTAATAGTAAAATTGATGTGGAATACAGAACAAAAAGAAAGGGACAGGCCTGTAATTCATTTTATAAAACATAACCATCTCGCTGATACAAAAGCATCAGAGCTGCCAAGCTCCTTTTGAAGAACAAGTGTTGAGCAGCTCTCTGACTTTGTCACTGCTCAGTTTGTTTCATCTTCAGTGAGAACATCAGGTCTAAAGTCCTGGACAGCTTGGGGGTTTAGTCCTGAAAGAAGCAGTGGCCCACATTTACCTCTACATTTAGCTTCACTTTGTTTTATGCTGTTGTTACAGAGCGGCTCTGACACTAGCCCTGCCAGCCACTCCAAGATCATCCAAGAAAAACCCATCTTGGCAGAGATCCCGTGAAGCAGCTCCTGATCACTCTCACTCTCTCAGCATTACTTGCACAGAGAATGATTCAGGCTCTTGACAATTCACTTGTAACCACTTCAGTGACCAATAGTAATATGTACTTGGCCTTTCATCCAGGACACAGGCTAAACAGAGTCCTCTGCATCTGGAAATGGCTCAAAAAAAAAAAAAAAAGAAATCCAGCAGCAGATGGGGCAACAGGTTGCTATGTGCCCCTTTAGTATGAAGAGAGGATGGACAGCAGAAATTACTGGTAATGAGCCATCCAGCAAGGACAGAGAAATGAAGACAAAGGGAAAGACCTGGATAACGTGGTGGGGATGCAAGGTTATCCCCAAAGGTGCTCTGTCACTGCCCTCCTGAACTGGATGGGGGTCAGAAAATATAACAAAAGGACCATTGGTCCTTCTATGGCCACCATGAGCAAAACAGACTCAACTTGGGGAAATTAGTTTGCTTTATTACCAATCAAATCTGTGTAGGACAATCAAAAACAAAATGAAATCTTAAAAACACTTCCCCCCACACACTTCTCCCTTATTCCTGGACTCAGCTTCCCTCCTTGAATACTCCACATCCTCCTCACAGCAATGCAGGGGGACAGGGGATGAGGGTTGCAGTCACTTCAACACACATTATCTCTGCTGCTGCTGTTTCCTCCTCAGGCAGAGGACTCCTCACACTCCTGCTCTGTTCCAGCATATGGTCCTCCCAAATGATGCATTCCTTCAGGTACAGACTGTTCCAGCATGGGACCACCAAGGGGTCACAAGTATTGTCAGCAAAACTTCAGCCTCTAACATGAGTCCTCTCTCCATGGGTCCACAGGTCCTGCCAGGAGCCTGCTCCAGCATAGGCTTCCCACAGGGTCACAGCCTCCTTTGGGCATCCACCTGCTTCAGCATGGGGTCCTCCAGGGGCTGCAGGTGGATCTCTGCTCCCCCGTGGACCTCCATGGGCTGCAGGGGAACATCCTACCTAACCATGGTCTTCATGGGATGCAGGGGAATGTCTGCTCTTGCACGTTAAGCACCTCCTCCCCTTCCTTCTTCACTGACCTTGGGGTCTACAGGATTGTTCCTCTCACATATTCTCAGTCCTCTGGTTGCAGTTGCTTTTTTTTTCCTTCCTAAATCTCTCATCCCAGAGATGCAGCCACCATTGCTGATGAGCTCAGCATTGGCCAGTGGTGTGTCCATCCTGAAGCTGACTGGCATGTCTATTGGACAAAGGGGAAGCTTCCAGGGGCTTCCCACAGAAACCACCCCTGTAGCTCCCCCACCACCAAAATTTGCCACACAAATCCAATGCAGTAACATCTGCAAAAGGATGTGTAGGTAAGGAGCCATGAGAGGGGCTGCAGCCCATCTAAGCAGAGAATAGCAGAGTCAGAGAAATAAATTTGTGCAGGAAGTTTGCAGACATGACACAAAATGGGCAATGATATAAGAAGTGTCACGCTGGGATGTGGAGTGACATTAGCTTTTTCTCTTATTACACGGGCTATACAGGCCAAGGTTGCCAGAGATGCTGGAAGGGATTCTCCTTTATCACCTTCGCATATGGGAAAAGGTTGTTCAGATGCTCCAGGAAAAGCTGTCATAAAGGAAATTTAAGAAAGAGGATAAGAAAAGCTGTCACAAAACAGTATGCTGTGAGCAACCACGAGACTTGCATTTGCCAAGCAAAATATGAGATATATTCTTAAAAAGGCCAGAAGGTCAAACAGCTCAAATCAACAAAGAAATGGTAGATTCACCCTGCGACACAAAGGTAAGGCCTAGGTAAATTATAATAGACAAACTGTAGTTTAGTACAGGTGGATGAGAATCCTTCTCTTCTACCAGTACCTTGGGCTATCACTGATGATCAGATAGAAATAGGGTGTATTTAGGCTGTTACCATTGCTCATATCCCACTTGACCTGGCAGATGTGTGACAGACATACAGACAGACCTGCCAGTCTAGAGAGAGGAAGGGAGGCAGGTGACCTGGGGATTTGCTAGAGTAGCTGCAGAGCACAGAGCAACTGGAAGGAATGCATTTCCTAGCGTGTTCTAGTAGCTATGACTGACTTCTCCTCATTCTACTACTATTTATTTCTCTCTTTGACCTAAGAGGCCACCACCTTAATACCTATCTTTCCTGCCTAAGAACTAGTTTCACCACAACTGTACTGCTGCCAAGTAACTTTTTTTTCAGAGACGGTCTTACTACTAAAAATCTAATTAATCTCTCAGCAACTATTATCAACTCTTAACTTGCAGTAAGCTTTAAAGCTCGAGGCTTCTACTTTAAATGCCTGAAATCTATTGCCTTATCTAATCTGTTCAACTATTTTGGTTCTATGTAAGTTATTACTTCTACCTACAACTTAGACTTTTGAATATATGCATAATAATTTGAATTATACAGAGATCTTACACTTAATTTTAAATTCTTCCCAGCAAAGACAGGAAGCAAACTAAAGATTACCAGTATCTTTTATCCTTAATAATGTTTTATTCCAGATACATTTCAGTGTCCCTTACCACTTAAAATCTTTGCATGATAATCTTGCTTGCATAAATATTTCCTTTTTTCTCATTTATTCTTTGAGAAATGATTGAAACTTAATTATGAGAAATTACCAGAAATTTACATGCTATATCCCTGTAGTTTATGTAAAACTTTCTAAAAATTTCAGTTCTTATGTTTTAGCAAAGAATTAAATGTTACTGCAGTAAGAAGTAGTGTGTGACAGAATCTGGTTTCTACTACTGTAGCATTTCCTATCTATTATTTCAGCTTATTAGGAAATCTATTTCCCAACAGTATTTTGTTATCACTTAAGTGACTAAATTCTGAATTTTAACAGGAACACATTTTAATATCAGGAAAATTTTCTTTCACCTTTGACAAACCTAGAGTCCCAGAAATGAAGGAGGTGACAGACTTTTTACTCATAAAATATTTCTCATTATCGAGAATGCAAATGACAAAATTATAAGAGAAATGATGACATGAGTAAACAAATCAATATTAAGCTGTATTTAACACATGTATACTTTCTCTTGATGTATACATATCAATATGCTATTTGTGCATAGAGATTGTCATCTGATAAAACCTATTCTATTCCAAGGGTCAAAATATCCAACTTTATAGGACCAAAGGGATTAATCATTCTGGTAGAGATAATACAGCAATAGCCAAACAGAGAGTAGCTCCACAAGAAGCAGAGAAAACCATCTCAAATTACATTTTTATTTAGCAGAGTTTAACAAGCAGCCCCTTCTAAGTGCCCAGCACACCAACAGGACCACCTTATGATCCATCTCCTTCCTCCTTTCCATTCATCAAAACATGACCTGGCTGAACAGATTAAAAAACAAAGCAAGCAAGCAAGCAACATCTCTTGCATTCATCATTATGGGGTATTTCAAGTGCACTTAAATTGACAAGAAGTGAGAAGAAAGCATGTAGAATGTGGTACTAAAAATCTTCATAGCTTCAGCTGGTTTTTCATGTCATGCTAGCAAAAGCCAAGGATGTGACATTTAAACCATTAAAGCTTTGACATTTCCATCTGAATCCAACTCGTTTGGGTCAAAATTCCCTTTAATGGTGCCTCTTCTAGGCTGTAAAAGGATAAGCTTAAGGACTAATGAAGCCTTTTTAACCTCCTGGCTGCCGATCAGCTTGTGGAAGCAGCCAAATCGTGCAAGCAGGTTCACAGCACAAAAAGGGAAAGGCAAGCTGCCCACAGGTCAGGCAAAGCAGAGCACCAGGGTGTCTGAGCGGCAGCAGTAGGCAGAAAGTCCACCGCAGACATTAAAAGATGAGGTTCCCTAGATGTTGGCAGACCATACAGCTGTATCACACACTCTGTATTTGCTTTACAATACCACCATGTTAAATAGCAAAATATTTGTAATCATAACTGAAGAATAAAAGCTTGCTATTAACACACATCTGTGGGGAAATCTGAAGTCTGACAGTGATCCAGTTATTTAAAAAAATTTAGACCTGGCAGTGGTTTTCCAATCTGCACTAGACTGGTTGAAGCAAGACCACAGAGGCCCAGCAGCTACCTCTGCAGAATCTGTGAAGGACAGCTAGGCATGGCATATCAGAACATTCTCATTGTTCTAGTGTACAAATTTGGGAACTCTAACAAACTAAGAAGAGAAAATAAATTTTTTTTTAAAAGTCCATGCTTTAATAAGAGTTATGAGATCTCATTTTTATACATAGTTTTATAACCATACTGTATCATTTTGAAACATATGCAAAGAAGTACCTTTGCATTGTACAAAGGGGCACTGGCCTTTTTTATCACAGTGACTTCGATGCAAATTTCAATTGTGGCAGGTATTTGAAGGAGACATGTTGAATTCACAGTGGGTATATGAAATCTCTACTTGGACTCAAATTCCTTCTATTTCATTAGCAAACCTGGACCATGGCACTCCCAATCATGATCATTTTGACAGTCCACTGCCTTGTGCTAAAGCACAGCAAGGAAAGTCCAAGTATGCCTGTGAATAACCTAACTTCCTAACCTAGCTTTCCTCAAGCTGTTACACTAAGTGTCTGCATAATGGCTCAGTGGAAAGGTTATAAAATTACACCAAATCACAGCAATTACAACAAAAAAATCCTTGACCCTCCACTGTTGTTTGGAGGGGGGGGGAATAAAATGCCAATCAAAACTAAAAAAACCCATACCAAACCACCAAACTAGTCTTGGAAAGGTATACTTTATTACTATTACACAACTCTCTCAACTGGACAAGGAACAGACCTTACTTACAGATGATCAATATCCAAACCTTCATGGTGATTCAGTTTGTGTTTGCAGTAATGCAAGCCTCTCTTTCCTTTTCCTCTGCTCCAGGGGGAGAAAGCTCCTTCCTATATCCAGTTTGCACCTCTAGCAAGTGTCATATCCTAACACCACCTGGCAGAGTGAAAAGCCTGGCTCTGGCTTCTCCATCACCCCTCTGTAGGTTCTGTGGGGTTGTTGTTTTGTACTCCCAGAGCCACCTCTTCTCCAGGGCTGGATTAGCTCCCTCTCAGCTCAGCCTCTTCTCAGGAGAAAGTTCAGCTCCTGGCCTCCCTGGGGCCCCCATGCTGAACTTGCTCGTCTGCTAATATATTTCTTCACACTTTCTGAGTGTGAAACTCCTTTTTTTTGAAACCACCTGGGCTTTAATTTGTCTCTAAACTAACTTGAAATAATAAACCAATAACTAGGGAATTTAACTATTGCAAATCACAAACTTGGAAATACAGAGAAATATAATTGTAGGGTAAGTGAGGATGCCTGTTACCCAGCTTTGGTGAATGCTGTGACTCCATACTTTAAATCACAGGGAAAAAATCCCTTTTGAATTACTTCATCATTTACAGTATCTGCCATATACATTAATTGTTTCAGCTATTATGCCAAGGTCAAATATAAGGTGAGCACCCAGCAATACTGCAT
The DNA here is from genome assembly GCA_013397955.1 of Grantiella picta. NCBI lineage: Eukaryota > Metazoa > Chordata > Aves > Passeriformes > Meliphagidae > Grantiella > Grantiella picta. The sequence continues at coordinate 185,547 of VZRM01004125.1, read as the reverse complement.
AAAGATGAATGCCTGCGCTGCTTATCCTCTTTGCTATTATTTCTCCTTCATCCTGATCCTTTCAGTAGGTCATATATTGTAATTCTGTGCAAAATCAGCAACATTCAATATTGGCAGCATTACACAGAGCTCGTTAGCTACTCACAAAAGCACAGAGCACACATCAAAGAGGGAAAGAAGGAACCTGAGTTTCTATATTTTGTTTTCAAGAAGATGCTCTATGACTTGGCCTAGATTTGGTCTGCCAGCTTTTGCCTGGCCCAGTTGAACTCACTTTTAAATTTGTTCCATCCTCAAATATGTCTACTGGCACACTGCAGTGAATCAGATATGCATTCATACAGAAGTTCCTGGATTTTACCAATGTAAAACTCACACAATATGAAGTTGGTGCCAGGTCTCCTATGCCTAGTACAGCCTTCCAGTCATTATACAGTGAACCAAACATGTTCTCAGGTCACAAAACACCTGTCTCACACAGCATAAACCCACCTGTCCCACCACTGCCATGTCTGATGTCCTGAATTCTCAGCTGTCTGTCTCTCTTTAGCTGTACCATCTTAGTTAAAGTCCTAGATGATGGACTAAAGAAACACAAGATCTCAGGCACTGGATGTACTTGTTCGGGGAATGCTTACATAACCTCTGTATCCAGAGTATTAAATTATCCGTAAATTTAGAACTGTAACTCGGTTTCGGAAGTGTGCACCTATAACTTCTTTACTTACGCATAAAAATTTCCACTTCCTATGCACAGATACATCACATCTTGTTCCAAAATCTATTACAGAACTACAGCAAAAAGCAAGACGGAGCTAAAAAAAGACTAGGGAAACAAAAATGGCAAGTAGCTATATAAGATTTGAAGAAAAGTTGTTTAAAAGGAGATTCATTAATAAAGTTTTTAAATTTTCTTCCCAGAAGAAAAAAATCCCCAGAATATGCACACAGGAAAATAAAAGCTATGTGATGAGGCTTTACTGTTATTTTAATTTGCTTTCATTATCCAGTTTGTCAAAGTTTTTCTACTAAAAAACAGCTAGGGTTTTTTTAGCCTAAACTGAGCAAGGTGACAACTGCCGTTAATGACTGAAGTGACAAAATCTGTTTCCATGCTATTTTAGCACTTTAGTTTGGGTAAACCCTTTTTCTAGTGAAAATCAGTACTACAAATGGAAGCAGATATTGGCTATTTAGAAAAATATTCATAATTATTTTAGATACTTTAGTCCATTCAGATTATTAGTGTTCATATACAGTAAATAGAAATGATTCTGGGTTACATATGTCTACAGGTAAGAGAAGTAGACTATTTTAAATCTTTTATGCCATGTAATCTGTTGCTTTCAGCATCAACAGAAAGCAATGTATTTTATTGAAAATAACCACTTTACAAGCATAATCTGATTTAAAATGTGTAAAAGAAGCATGTGGATATTTATGCATTCATTTTAGTTTGGGTTTTTCTTCGCATGTATCTTTTAGATATTACCAAGAATAAAAAGGAGATTCTTTTGTAAATAAGAAAGTGAAAATTTTGAGGTAATACTATAGCACATCAACCCTACAACTGAAATCCAAAATGCACACAACTAATCTAAATTCTGAAGCAAGCTCACAAAATGAAGATCAGAGTATTGACCAGCTATCAACCACACGTCATGACATAAATTTAAAAAAGGTCTCTAGATGCTTCTGAAAGACTGAATGTGTAAAAGCAGAGTAAAAGATATGTTCTGTCATCTACCGCAAAGGAAAGGCATGACTAAACACTCCAGGGTTCAGCATGCCAGACAAACTCAGTTTCCTAATAAAAAACCCAACATGAAACAAGATTGGAAATGTTAGGAAATACCATAATTTTCAAGCACTAGGATTGCTGGTTCTTCAGTTCTTACACACAAAACTTTGAATAAGACTTTGAGTAAGAGACACTTGGTGTGGAGGTAAAAGCACAGCAATGCTGGGTTGCTCTGGCTACCATTTACACTCACATATCATCTGCTCAACTAGCAATATATTACTTCATTTAATCCAAGGAAAAATCTCCATCCTGGACACACACTTAATGGAGGAAGCACCCAGCTCTCAAGACCAAAGACCAAACAAATGTCCTGATCAGCACTACATACTCAGTTAATCAAGTTAATTAGCAGGTTCTAACAGCTGTAATTTCCCAGTGCATACAAGTCCAACGACTGTAAGATCAAATAGTATCAGGAACAAAATGAAGTAGGTGTTTCACAGAGGGCTTAAGTAATACACATATTACATATGAAATCAAGTCTATTTGCTCCACAACTAAGATGTCTGAGCACTGCTTTCCCCCTGACCTAGAAAATACTTCCTGTTCTATCAAACATGCAAACTCGAAGGAGCAGGAGTTAGCATGCCATGTTTACTGTCAAGAGACCTAGGACCAATTTTTTAAACTCAAATAATGCAATAGTCTAACTCTGAAGAGTACTTTGATATCTAAACTGTGTAGTTGTATTTGAAAATCTCAGTGCATGAGAGAGGTGCAAAAATTATGTTAAGTTGTCCAAGCTAACAGAACTTAAAGACCTAGGGCCAAAAAGTTTGGCTCACAAACTCACAAATTTGGCTCTGCTACTTGTCCAGTAAGCCTGGCAGCAGAGTTTTAAATTAGTGGCCAAGATACATGTCTGGCAATTGAGGTGCCCTGAACACCAGGTCCCTCTAGCAGCAGGAGACTTTCTCCCTTGTCGTTAGTAAAGTCTGTGCAAGGGATCTTTAGAAGGAGAACAGGAATTTGGGCTCCCTGAGCACCCCAGCCACAAGGTATGAGTGTTTATATGGCCAAGAGAAACGTTTGCCATGGCACAACGGTGGCCCTAAGCTATCATTACACTCCTCTGCTCTGTCATTGCTTTCTGAAATCTCTTCTGAAAACACGGGGAAGCGTTAGGATGTCTTTTACTCCGAAGGCCTTCATGCAAGTTGATCTACTCTGCCAAGTAGCAACATAAATCAGCTGCTTCTAAGGTCTGTGTTGCTATAGCTAGCAAGGTTACAGTACCTGAGCTGTCACATTTAAAGACAGTTCCAGCTTTTTAACACTAATTTTTGGTGATTCAGAGGTACAGGTGGACTCTCAGTTACAACACCATTATATTCATTCACGGGGCAGAAAAATCAGCTTATGAGGTTTAGGTAACTCTATGTTAGGAAGCCAATTAGCCCATCATTATATCACAGCTATAATTAGGACATTAATAATGGAATGAAAATTTTCTTGGGTCTCAAGAATCCCACAAAAATAAGCAAACTGCTTAGTATGATGCTATTTCCAGTATGTCAACAATAGTTTCAAATGCTAGATACAAAAAAGGGATAGTCAAGCACTATTTCACAGAAAATGGAAAGCATAGTTCAAAAATACTTTTGGTATCCACACAGTCAAACTTTTTTGCCCATTTATGGATGATGCAGAAATAAATTATTATTAAATTAACAGTAATCCTCAATTATGTCTTCAACTGTAGACTAGAATGATCTAGCCAGACATCCACATGGGGGCATCAGTAGAACCTGTAAGCATCCACACTGCTACTCAGCCTGTTGATGGGTAAACACAACTTACCAAGTACATGTAAGAGCAGCAGTTTCAAGACACAGATTAATATTTTACCTGTGTGAAAAAGAGAAATGTCAATAGGAAGGCATTTCTGCTATGGAAATTATCCATCACAAACAGTTTCTTCTGTACTTTTAATGAGCTCCATTATCACTTGCATTCTAATAATCACTGTCTTTGCAGCCAAAACTAAGGGTACTACAAAGAGGAGGAACCCACTGGGAGCAAAGTAACCTATGAGTAGTGAGATGCTAAGAGAAAGACATGCTGAAATACTGTGGGCCAAATTTATGGAACTCTATCTTAAGCTCTGGTAGCAGAATTCCCTTATACAGGATACATGACTTGCATGGTAAATCCCCTTTTGCTTTTATCATCAACAGTCTGCGAACATCCTTGGGAGTTAAAGCCAAACAATTCCTTGGTAGCACATAAAGAAAGGCCAGCTAAATAGAGCAGAATAACTGCTTCCTTCTCACTTCTACTTGCTTCCAGAATGTCCAGGTGTTGTTCACACAGGGGACTTCACACACAGTACAAATCTTGTGACCCTTAATGGTCTACCTCCCTCCCCTCAGACACCTACACTTCCTACTGCTGCCCTACATTTCAAATATGCACAATTTGACCACGGGACCAAGTCCTCTGAAATATGGCTGAGTTGTTGTTATTTCATTTTACATCTAGGAATCAACATATGCCTGTCCTGCCATTTTGCAGAAAACCATCTGCCTCCAGTTGTTCCACTTACACTGAGTTCCTAATAGAGAACTTGTGGAACAGTAGGTTGCCAAGCCTTAGGAAAATTAGAATATTTCTAGCAATGAGGAATGATAAATAGTAGTGCTAGCTAAAGCGTGGTGCCCTAGTTAAAGACCTGTTAATGGATGCATTGCTGATAGCACGCTGGCTTATCTGATATGTTGTGCATTTTCAGTGCCGTCCATTTGTAAAGTCTACATATCTGTGTTTTAATATATTTGACCTACCCTGTAATTGCCCATGTAATTTAAAACATGTCAGTTGACTTGTGTGATCATGACAGATGTCAACACTGACTGATACCAGGTAACATTTTAATTTAGGAGGAGATGCAAACTATTATTAGCACGTATTATAGGTTGCAATTTCTTCACAAAGACTTGCAGTAATTTTTTCGTTCCCCAAGGTCCTCATTTACATTATTGTTACGTCACCTCATGCTATTAATATTTTACTTACTTTGCTTTAACCTGGATATAAGTCATTGTTAATTAAAGAGATAAATATCAGTTTACTTTCATGAATATTCTCCTGACTTACACAAAGCCAGCATAATGCTCAGAATCAAGCACTTACAAATTAGGCACATTTAAACTAAAATGAATGCATAACCACAATTATTTGAGGCACCTTGTTAAAAACTGTTGATCTTGATGCAAATATTGACAGCATAAACAACTAAGAAACGATTCCAACAAGAAGTTAGAAGTCCAAAAGACAGAAAATATAGTCAGTTTTTCCAGTTGGTGCAAAATTTATATTTCTGGCTTTAGAATGTTCTCAGATAATCACACAGCATTTGTAGCTATCAGTCAGTCTGGTATGTCTAAACATTTAGTCCAATTTCTGAATGTATTGCTGAGGGAAAAAGAAAGTAAGGATCAGTAAAACTCAGCAGACTACTGAATGACAACAGATGCAGTATGAGTTACGCTTTTTTCTTTTAAGAAACTACTGCAAAACTACCAGCTCTGTGTAAGAAAACAGGGTTGAAGAAATGGGGAAAGGGAGATTAAGTTGAAAATGTATTTACAGGAAGCTGTCAGCAGTTCACCATGAAGTTTTCAGTTCAGAGTGTCAGGGAAAGAGTGAAATACAATGTCACCATTTAATTACTTTTTCAGTGGAAGGCTAGCAACATGTTACCAGATTACTTCAAATAGATTTATTCAGACAGTTAAATCAACAAGCAAAAACAACACTAAAATTATCTATGCATATTTGAAGGCATTCACTGAAATTCACAGAAAATATACAGAACACTTTCTAACAAATATGTATATATGATTTCTCTTTCCTCCCAGTTGTGTTCAAAGGTCACAATTCAACACGTGTTCCTCCTAGAGGACATACAGCAGCAATGCTAATGTAGGTATGCAGTAACAGGCAGCATTAAAATACAACAGACATTACGGAACTGTTGGGACAGTCCACATTAGTCCAACCAGAGCATGCCTGAAGTGCAACCAGTCTCTAGTTTTGTGAGATATTCTCATAATGTGCTGATTCTGAAGACAGGTACTGATCTCTTTCATTTCCTTATGAAAGCCTCAAGGGCTTTGATTCTGCGGGAAAGGCACTTCCTAGAAAATCATGGGTAAAGTAAAAGGGTTACACAGCTGGATTAGTGTGTATATGTATATATTTATACAACAGTTCAAATTCATTATGTGACTAAAATGTGAATAATTACTACTTGTTCACAGCAATGAAAGAAGTACAGTAATGCCACAGTAAGCCAGACACCTGATAAAGTAAAAGAACAACTGGTGTTTTTTTTTTTTAACTGTGTCCAAGAATTAGCAGAGCAAATATCAAAAGTTCTGTACAACTGAGCTCATGAACTGAGCTTGACATTTGAAATAGTGCCTGATAGAGCAGCAAACATTGAGGACCACATAAAGTGAAAAAAGAGGTAGAGGAACATGCAGAAAGATGAACCAGATCGTGCAACTATGCGCAAACAGCCTGGAATGTCAGAGATAGAATGTAATTTAACAAAGGCAAATGCCAAAAAAATTAAGATAACAAATGCAAACATACTAGGAGGCAAGGAAAAATCAAATCAACAGATACCTATGCAAGCAATGCAAAAACATGACAGATGATAATAAAATCAAAATGGAAAGTAAAAAAAGCATCTGGTTCGAACTGTTTGATTTGTAGGAAATATGTAAGGTCTGTGGGAGTTAACTAGTCAGATACACTTGCAGCTTCTGGCAGATTTGGCAGCTGATCGTATCCTCCAGGTTCAGCTGGAGGACAAGATTTTACAGAACAAGATTCTTCTTTTCCTTTCACATCACACTGCTGTTCTTCCTCTATAGGAAGGACCAACCATCACCTGCCCAGAGGCCAAAATGATCACTTCACAGGTGCATCATTTAGACTTCTATTTCCTCTTTAGTTTTCCTTACCTTAGGGCATCACTAAGACAGCAGCAAGAAGCAAGAAGCCTTGCTGCAGTCTGAGAGGTCATGGACTGCTCTGTGCTCGTTCAGTATAGCCAACTAGCACAGCCACCATCAGTGTGGGCCAGAAACCCCCCAGCCTCGGACACTTACACCAGCAAATGTGCCTGTATTGCCCTGAAACACATGCATGCAGTTTCTCAGGCTGCCTTGATATCCCCAGGATGTGGTTCTAAGGGAGGCACATCCCAACTGAGAGCATCCCAGATTCCTGCCAACTCTGATGCTTCTGCCTTTCAAATAGCTGTGAATTTGAGAGAAGGTTCAACACAAGCCTTTGGCAATTTTTCACAGCTGAGTCGCTGAGTGGGTGAAAGAATGGGTCAGAAGAGAGGGCATTCACAACATCTCTGCTGTAGCCACTGAAAGCTAAATTCAGATGATGCCTACTACATAATTAGAAATATAATTTTTGTACTGTCAGAAAACAGGACAGATAGTTTGGTATTTTTGTTGTTGTTATTAATACTGGCAAATGTCTCTTTGTTGCAATGTTTTATTCAGGATCTTTGAAGGATCCTGCTGCAAACTGCAATCATGAACACCCCCAGCACTTCTGATTGGCTAAAAGTTGTGTTTAGATTTTTCACAGGGACAGTCCATCTCCAGTTGGAGATACAGTTCCAACATACAGTTCCAAGTCACCTTTTCCAAGCTAGAGAGAGATGATTGTATAGCAGACCTCTATTACATGCTTACTGATAACATGTAGCAGCCTTGTGCCACTCGGAGCTTTCCCCGTCCTAGGAATAGTCAGTGACAAGACTGACCCTGATGGTTTCCCAAGGGCTATTACTACATGCCTTTGCCATAACAGGAGCACAACATTCAGCTCATCCCTTCCAGACATGCTGAAAAAAGGGAAACAATACTAGGAACTGCTTTATTTAGGCTGACTTAAATCTCCAAATACAAACCCAATGGCTGTGTACTCTCCTAATTTTTTCAATTCTTAATCGACATGTAGATGCAGAAATCTAGCCTGAAAAATCCCCATCTGAGCAGCAAAAAAATTTACCCATTTTGCAGCAAGTTTGTGTGTGCACATTATATGGAGCCAGGACCTTAGATGACAAACCCAGATGTGTCAGCTTGCTTTGGGACTAGTGAGACAGACCCCTAAACTAGCCTGAAAGAAATTACTGCTTCACCAGGTCACAGGTCTTCCCAAAGAAGACTCCCTTGCACGAAGAACCTTTCTTGATAAAATATTCTCACTTATATTGAAATCATTATAGAAATGTGAGTAAAGAGCACTTTTGTTATAATCAAAGATTCACAGAAGAGTTTGGGTTGAAAGGACCCTAAAGACCTTCTAGTTGCAATCCCCCTGCTGTGGACAGGGACACCTTCCAGTACATCAGGGTGCTCAAAGCCTCATCCAACCTGGCCTTGAACACTTCCAGAGATGGTGAATCCAGAACTTCTCTGAACAACCAGTTCCAATGCCTCACCGGTCTCATAAGGAATAATTTCTGCCTTGTATCTAATCTAAACTTACCCTCTTTCAGTTCAAAGCAATTTCCCCTTCCCTATCACTATATGCCCCTGTAAAAAAAGTCCCTCTCCTGCTCTCCTGTAGCCCCCTCTAGGTACTGGAAGGTGCTATAAGGTCTCCCCAGAACCTTCTCTTCTCCAGGCTGAACAGCCCCGACTCTCTCAGCCTGCATTCACTGGAGAGGTGCTACAACCCTCTGACCATCTTTGCAGTCTCCTCTGGACTCACTCCAACATGCCATTAATCATTAACAGATGTTAATGACATCATCATCATCCCCTGGTGCCAGAAATACCCCATGTGATCCTGCTCACAGAGGATCAGTATCTGTAAGAAGATTCTAATTTTCTTTCTGCCTGAGGTATGATATAGATCGTGCAACTCCTAAAGCAAGACCATAGTGCTGCTTCCAGAGCTGCTGGGACATCCATGTCACCCTAAAAGTCCCAAGTCCTGCAAGGTCTGAGAGTTGGCCAGAAGTTGAGATACCAATGTGCTATCTTTTTCTAGCCTGAAAATGTGCAATTCATGCATGATACAGCACCATATTCCTTTTTCTTTTCTTTTCTATTCTATTCTATTCTATTCTATTCTATTCTATTCTATTCTATTCTATTCTATCCTGTCCTACTGTTGTTACAGTCATAAATAAGCATAGTGACACCTGTCCTTGGTAAGTGTCAAACAGCACTAATTGCAACACATCACCATGTACCACTTGTTCTGAAAAAACATTACTGAAGAACATTGATGAAGTGCAGTAAAGCCCACAGAATATTTGTATGAAACCTTCAATTTTCCAGCACTTCCTGATTATCTTCTGATTTGAGCTGTGTGACCCAGCTGAGCATTAACATTGATTTTTTGATTTAATTACAGACACTCTGGCTTGGAGAGCTGTGACATGCTGAAATTCAAATGAATTGGGCTTGCCCTGGCCTCCTCCTAATACATGCTGTGCTGATTAATCCATCCTATTCTGATTTTCTGCAGTGCAGGATACATTTATCCATTCCCATTCCTTCACAATGAGTGCTGCTCACAATTTGCATCCCTGATTTACCACTGATTAACCATATGCCCCACATCAGCTTCGTGTACTTCACTGAAACTGTTATCACAGAAACCTATTGCTTTAAAAAGAACAGGGACAGTAAGAACAAGACAAAGGGAGGGCAGACAGGAACTCAACCTGTGTTTTAAGGAAGGATTTACAGATTTAGATTTGTATAGGCTGCAGTAGGCATATAGTCTTCACAACATCTTCATTCTTATCCTTTTTCTTTGACAGCACGTGGTTGTATTACAGCTCAATTGTTAAGAACCTTTATTTCACGGATAAAGTAAGTAGATTACATCCATCCAGTGCCAACTCTACTGGCTCTTGAAAGGGGTAAGAAAGAGATGCAATTCTGAGCTAAAAAGTACTGACTTGTGCTTCTTACCTGTAAAATCATAACCAGACCCCACCACACCAAAACCTACTTTTAGTCGATATCGCAATAAAGTCATTTTCCAGGAATATAGCTATAAAAGTGACATCATCAGGAGATTATCACCAGTAGAATTTAAAACACTTTTGAAAGTTGAATATCCATTTCCTGTCTATGGAAAAGTTAATGCATAAAAAAGCTAAGGGTAAATTTTTGAAAATTGATTCAGAACCTTTTTCAAAAGTTAACTGGCAATCTTCATTCAAAATGGAAACTGAGTTCCCAAATTACTTACGAGTATTTGACACTTTGATCCTTAGGTCTGAACCTACAATTACAAAAAGGTTCATCTTTGAACATTTGAGTATTAGAACTTCCCAGATTCCATATGTTAGCTGGGTCATGGCTCTTTTTCTCTGACCTTACAACACCTCTTCAAATTCCTAATTACCAATCACCAAGTAATTAAGTTATAACTGTTTCCCTAGGCAGCTGTTCCTTCCTCATTTCTGCCTTATTCTCCCCATATGCCAACCTTATAAAGAATTGGGTTTTTAGATTTTCAGACAAGCTTTTAACTGATGAATTCACATATTTGCTGTCTGTAGATCTATAGGGCTTTACTGCCTAACAGTCTTAGATAATGCAAAAAGGAGGAAAAACATTTCAAAGAAGAATACACAGGTCACTTCCCTAATGTGTTTATAGGGATCACCCTGTTATTATTTTGGGACAAAATCTTTCAATTTTTCACATTTTATTTCAGCAGTCCAGTCTGCTTGGGGTCATGACAAGTACATAAAAAGAAGATTTAAGATATGGCAAATGATGCATAAATTCAGTAGTTCCTCCTTTAAATTACAGCAGGCTTTATATAGGAAGGAGGTGTGTTTGTGTGTATAAAACACAAGCTTGTCAATTCAGAAGGTGTCAGCAAAGTTACTATCAAAGATTTACCAGTCTTCTGCCAAAAGGATGTAATTATAAAGTCTTTCAATTTTGCTCTTTGAAAACATGCTTTCTTTGTAGTTCACAGGCCACCTGTGAACTTCTGAAGAGCTCTCCTGTAGAAAATCACAGTGGAGGGGGGAAAAATAATATATCATAAATCTAAATAGAAAACAATATTTATTATAACATGTCATTTTATCACATATAGGCAGCAGCAATAGTTAATTCAAAAGCTCTCTCGTCAGCTGCGTATTTAATTTGTGGACTTTGCATCAAATGATCATCAAATGATTACACAAGTGCTACATTACTCAATATACCACACATTCAAAACTGATTTGCTTACACAAACAGAAAATAAACATATTAATAGTGTAAACAAATTATATAAGACTTTTTTCCCTAAACAGCCTGCCTTGCTGAAACATCGAAGCTGGCCCCTAGACACAGTCTTCTTCATAGGAATTGCTTCACATTTTACATTTAATATTCAACTGTCCAGAAAACATTTTGTTCTTTCTCTATACAAAATTAAAAAGAAACCTATGCTTTGTATCATGTCAACCTCCAGAATAACTTCTACAAATAGAAAGTCACAGCACATCCTGAGTTGAAAGAGACCAAAGAATCACAGAGTCCAGCTCCTGGCACAGGATTCCCCAAGAGTCACACCATGTTCCTGAGAGTGCTGTTCAAACTCTTCTTGAACTCTCTCAGGCTTGATGCTGTGACCACTTCCCTGGGGAGCCTGTTCCAGTGCCCAAACACCCTCTGGGTGACGAATCTTTTCCTAACATCCAACTTAAACCTCCTCTGGCACAACTTTATGCCATTTCCTTGACTCCTGTCACTGGTCATGAAAGTGAAGACATCAGTGTCTGCCCCTCTGCTTCCCTTCATATAAGGATTTTGAAGCCTACAGTGAGGTCACACCTCAGTCTCCTCCAGTGACCTCAGCCACTCCTCATAAGGCTTCCCAATTAAGTTTAAATGTTTCTTTGATTACTTTTAATATATTCTTTCTTTCATGCTGTTCTTAAAACCAATCTAAAATCTAGGGATTAATCCAGTTCTTATGAAATTCTCTTACTGCCACTCCTGTTTCTCGGAGCCTTCCACTCCCAGCTGCTGTCAAGCAGCATGAATGGAGTCCTGAAGAGCACAAGTCAGTCTTACAGGTTGCAGTTTAGGGAGCTGGGGATTTTAACTTGGAGAAAAAGAGGCTCAGGGCTGACCTCCTCAATGTCCACAACTACCTGAAAGGAAGCTGTGGCGTGGTGGGGGTTAGTCTCTTCTCCCAGATAACAAGAGAGAGAGAGATAACAACGTAGAATGACAGGAAAAGGCCTCAAGTTCTGCCAGGGAAGGTTGACATTGGATATTAGGAAAAATTTCTTCACCAAGAGGGTTGTCAGGCATTGGAATAAGACTACTCAGGGAACTGGCTGAGTCACCAAACCTGGAGGTATTTAAAAGATGTGAAGATGTGGCTTTTCAGGACATGGTTTACTGGATGACTTTGCAGAACGAGGTTAATAGTTGGACTCATGGTTGGATGACCTTAAAGGTCTTTTCCAACCTAAACAATTCTATGATTCTATGACAGAAGAGTCTCTGAAGATGTATATGTCAGACTGTAACCTCTGTGGGGCAGACACACTGACTGTGATCCGTTGTTCTTTTCCAAGCTGTGCAGGAGTCCACAGCTCCTGCACAGCAGCTTGTGTACATCACTACCACTCACCTACTTTGCATTCTCTCAATTCAACAGCAAAAAACTAAATCAATTGAATTCTGAGTAATTTTTAGTTAACAGGTGATTTTTAAGTGTTTTCTGATACTAGATACATTTCTGAAATTAAAGCAAATGCTCGTTGAATGCTTTGACACTAATTAATAAAATTCCTTGAAAATATGTAAAGCAAAACTTTCATTTCAGTTCTAGTCATTGGACAAAAGCGGTTTTATTTGAACCATCTTGAGGGACAGTTGCAAAACTGTGAGATCAGATTGCATACTGTACTCCTCAGGGGAACATTATTAAAACAAAAGAAAAACTTGCAGCCAGCGAGATTTAGATGGACTGTTTGTACTAAGCATAAACACAGATGTCTTCCTGAGTCACTGCCTGAATCCAGGCACCCCAGATTAACAAAAATTAAATTCTCCTATCATAGGCAAAACACAGATAAAGAACCTACTGCATACTCTTGTAAGCCAAATATCATATACTTTAGAGAATATCTATTGCATAACAGCAGTGAATTTAATTAGTTTGTTTCAATAGTGAATTTAATTATATTGTTTATCTGCGAACATTTATGCAAAGATATGTATCTTCACATTTGCATCTTGACATGACTAATGAAAGTCCACTGTTTTGTCTGCAACTAATTCGTTTTCACTTAATACAGCAATGACTGATTAATTTCATTTTCTGGTGTGGAGGCCATCCTGGAACACAGTCAATGTTCCTTCAGAACCTCTGAACTTAATTATCTCCAAATAGAAGGCAGAGAAATGGATACAATTTTTCTCTCTTTTTCTCTTTTCTTTATCTTTGAAAGTACCTGCTGTGTATCAGAAGATTCTTCAAAGATTTATGGCTAAGAAAATGCTACTCTTATTGGTGCCCAATTCTCAACAAAAATTCTGCATTTGTAAGGCAAGTAAAATCTGTTCTGAAAATTTCTGTTAGGATTATATTTAGTGTAATTTATTTAAACTAAATTAGAAAAAAATCATCACCTACATTTATCCTTCTGGTCCTACTGTTTTTAATTGCATATAAAACTATGATTGGCTTCTATGGAAGTTTTAAATTTGCAAGGAATACAAAATCATACTAAAGCATATGAGCCATTTACCTAAGAGTTTGACTTGATGATCCTCACGGGTCCCTTCCAACTCAGAATACTCTGTGAATTTGTGAATCTGTGATATTACGTTGCTCCTAATAGGTTGCATGAAATAGTATTATGAATACAAAATATCTACACTAGCGATGAGATCTCTTGAATTTTGAGTACACAAATTTACAGATGTGTCCTCCCATTATGGAGCAAAGGTAGGTCTTTTCACTAAATTTCTAATTGCTTCAGCTTTCCAAGACTTCTCACAAAATTGCCAAATTGTTTTTCCATTCCACATTTATAGAACGTAATCTCAAATTCTGATACATTACTGCAAAATAATAAGTCAGGTATGATCTGAGGGTATGACCAGGTTGAGTCACAAAAATCAAGATGGCTGTGACACCACTACATGAAATCCTAATTACTGACATGAATTGCAAGATTTGCACTGACTTATACAAGGACAGACCTTCACTTGTGAATGAAAAGATTACTGTGTAGACATTCTGAAGCACTCCTTTCACACACACTACCATAATTGGGAAGCTACACAAATATGACGAATATCACATAGAAAATGAAAAAATGTAATATGCAAGGAGAAAATTTTTCTAACAATGCTAGCTTTCCAAAATAAAATATTATTATTATTTCTAGAGGATATCTGGCAACCTATGCACCAACTCAGCATTCTGAATTTTTAGTTGCCCATACACTGGGCAATTGTAGGCCTAGTACTCCAGCAGTGATTGCAAAAATGGATCAATATGGAGAATTCTTTAGATGTGAACATGAGTAGCTTTTAGCTTTCTTAGCAAAATCTTAAGCAAGTCAAATCAAAACTAGTTCTGGGTCAAGCAATGTTTTTTGGGGGTTTTTTTCTGTATGTCATTACCAGTTTAAAATGACACAGATTTCAGATTTTGACTAAATACATCCATTTGTGAGGGGGAAAAAGTTTCACTTTCCAAACACACGAAAAATATTTTGGTTGTTTCAACTTCTGTTTTCAATTTTTACTTCTTTAGCCAAACCTGTCTGCTGGATGTAGTATGGGTGCCTGTACAGGGATCATGAGTTTTTTAATCTGTACTGCATCTTCTGCAAACAGATTTAATTAGCAAAACTGCTATTCTGATATGCATGTAGTATATCCTCAATTTTAGCTCCATCCTATTTCAAATTTCTGACAATGACTAAATAAAAACATAATGAAAAGAAACTTTACAGCAACTCTTCCTTCATATTATTGTCAACAGTGAGCTGGAATGAAATGTTTCCATGTAAAAGTGATTTCTTTAACCAAAATATTTCAGGTACAGAATGAGTCACATTATAAATCACAGAACTTCTGTCAAAAGAAAGAAACATTTCACATAGAACTGAAATTATTCTGATTTTAAAAAATCTGTTTTTATAAAATGTGATTCTGATCTCCACAACGTATGCTGCTTGTAAGAATCTTTTAAACAATACTCACACCATTTTTAGACTCATGCATTACCAGCTGTCACAGACTGCAGCCAGGCTTGCCCCCTGAGGTTTTCCAAATTCTTGTCTTTGCTACAGAACATCCTACAAGCTTGCCAAGAGCTGAAAAGCTGCTGCCCAAATAGAGTAGATTTATTAGAAAAGCTGAAGATGTTTATTGCAATGACCAGTTATTTTCCCTTAATGTATCTCATTGTTCTCTCACTGAAATGTACTCTTGGTTGCCGAAACTTTTACATATTCTCGCCTGCTGGGTTTTATGAAGAACAGACTTTTAAACAGTAGCTCCAAAGCTATTTTAAATCAGGAAGCTCCACCAAATGGATATTCTTTAAGGGTGATGGAGTTTCTGAACTTTATTTTCACTACAGTTTTTTGTCAGACAACATAGTACTTATCCTGGATAGAAGCTCAGTCAGGAAAACTTCCTTACAGGATATTAATCACATTTTTAGTATCCTGTTGCACCTTCCTCTCTGCCAGGCAAAAGACCACACATATCCTTCCAATTGCTGCCTGGGGACTTCTGAGCAGCATTCATTTTACTTTCATTGAAGTGACCCTGTTGTCCCCTTTTTAGGGCTCCCAGCTTCGTATCACACATGGGAAGATAAGCAGAGAAACAGAACAGATGGTGGCAACAGATGCCATTGCTCATCATAGGTGAAAGGCCATGGCTAAATTCACGATCTCACAACTCCCATGTTTCCCTCAGTCCCGCTGCCTCACATATTGTCACAGATACACCATCAGGAGGGGAAGTTGGTTCCACTGTGTCCTCAGGCCAACACATAATTCCTCCAAATCACAGCAAGGCCAACACCGTGATGAATCCTTGAATCCATGTTTAGAATTTAAACACAGCTAATTAAAATAAAACCAAACTTTCAAGTATTTTCTGCCCCTTGTCTTACTTGTTTCAGGAACAGAGCAACTAGGAAAAGGACACATTATATCTTTTCTTAACTTTGTGTATTTGCCAGTATTTTTGCACAGCAGGTTTCTCTTTTAAATGTGGTCATTTAGACTTGTATTTGTAAGAGGTTTATTATATAGCAATATAGAAAACAGAAATAAATGTGTTAACATATTCAGGAGCACTCAGAAGTCTAGCATTTGAAACTCACATTAGCCACTGATTTCTAATCGACATTGTTTCCTTTAATATTCTTTAATACACAAATACATATTTAAGCTAAAAGCACTTTAGAACGATTTGCACTGTCCTAACAGCCAGCTGTAAAACTGGCAGTGAAAAATAAAATGTGCATGTCTCCTGGGAAAAGACTTCAAGATTACTGCATGATGCCACCAGCCAAAAGGCAAATACCTAATTCCAGTTTCCAGTCAAAATGCCTAGCTAAGACTAAAAGCAAAGAAGAGGACAAGCCTTAGCAGATGTAGTTCAACTAGTAAAATATTCATATCCTAAATCAGGGATTTTAAACTTCTAAAAATTTTCAATGCAACCTCCTATGGTATTTATACAAACTTTTTTCCTCAGTCATCTTCCATAATTGTCTTAGAAGTTGTTCACAGACCCACCCCCTTTAACTTTCCAAGAATTACAAAGATCACATGCTGAAAGCCACAATCAGAAATTCAGCAGCCAAATGAACAATCTTTTCAAGCTGAAATTAATTAGTTTTAGAACAAATTTCTGAGGAAAAATTGAAAGGGGGGAGGTGGGAAGGAAACAAACAAACAAAAAAAGCCCCACATACATGAAATTTCTTTGCTGTGTGTCAGAAAAATTTCATAGAGGTGTCCAGACATTGCAGCAAATTTCTTAAGTTTTCAAGGCCAAATCCAATTGTCCTCATCCCAGTAAGGTCAGACCTCCAAATCTCTTGCAGCCTTAATAAAATGTTCCTGGAAGTCAATGGCAAGTCTCACGTCAGCTCCAGAAGGCAGAACTGTGAGTGATTGAATCTCTCTCCATCACCATTATGCCTCCATCAAGTAACTCCTTAAATCTCCATGTCCAACTGTTATCTTAACAGCCAGATGTCTTAAACAGGCACACTTGAGCTATGAAGCAGATCTTCCACAGATGGGTCCAGGCCCTCCATGCTGACTCTGACTGAATCCTGCGCTCCCTACACTCCCTGCTACGAAACCTTTGGCAGTTCCCAAGATAGCTGATTTCCTTCAGCCAGAAGCTGTTTCATACACATGTAACTGTGGGAAGTACTATGACAAATTAAGTAAGATCTCTGCAGTGTAACAGTAAGTATACCTGCTCAGAAAAAAATAAAATAAGAAATTAGAAGAAATCAGAAGAAACAAAAAGCTTAGTATGAAGCTTTTACTCTTAGGAAGAAAGCACCTATACAATAACCTTGGATTAGCCCTAAAACTGAGAAATAAACAAGATGTCTGTCTCTGAAAACATTTGTTTTCCTGGTGTTCATTGACTTTTTGAAATATACTGTTACTTTTGCACAAATGTTCATATTTTTCACTTATTCAATTCATCTGTGTTGGTGACAAAACCATCATAACTTATCATTTTCTACAGTCTCAGAATTCAACATTCCACTCCATAAATGCCAATTTGGAAAACACTTAGGCAACAAAGTAAAAAGTCCCTGAATGCTGTTTATCAAAATAGTAGCATCTGAAAATGAATTCAAATACAGAACATCTGCTGCCGTGCTATCATAAAAATTCACAGCTGCACTACAGACCTGTGGTCTACGTTCTCTCGGAATATCTGCTGAGATGGGGAAAAAGAACCCCAGCCCAAAAAAGGAAGACAGGCAAAAAAACTTCCCCCTACAATAAAGAAATTAAAACAGACATGGCATCAACCTCGAGCTGACATGCAGCCATGTCCTTGAACATAGGACAGAGATTTGCTGCCTGTAGTTGCAGCCGCTCTTGCCATAATCAGTACTTTGCTGGCTGGACTAGATGCTGTTGCTGTGACTCATCTGGGATATCACCACGCTGCAGGAGAAATCCTGCTGTGAACTACAGTCTGTTCAATGTAGGAGTATCACAGTAGCTCACAGAAATTGTTTTGGGGCACTCACAGATGCCAAGATGCATTACTTCTTCTATTACAAACAGTTCAAGTGGAACAGACTGGAGCTACTCATTTGAGTAAGATTTTATTTACTGTTGGTACACATGAAAGAGTTGGGTCTTAGCATCTCTTCAGAAAAATGCAATTTCTAACACATAGTATACTGCAGATTATCAAATCCTTGAGGAGGCTTGAGAACAACTCATCTACTACTGTAAGCCCCACTAACTCTCTCTGCACTTGGGTCTGTGTGCCTCTAGCTCTTCTGAATCCTATCTGCACTACATGTTTTCTTCATACACTTTCCTCAACCTTTCTCACTTTTTTCCTATTTAGGAAACAATTCAGGATTTCAGTTTTACTGGAAGGATTGTAAGATCTGAGATAGAGATCTGTTATGACAAAAATTCTAGGAGCTGGCACCAACCAGCACTTCAATCTAGTGCAATGTTTCCCACACTCATCTCAGTACAACAGGCAGCTGAAAATCCAGGAAACAGAAAAAACACATTAAAAACCACCCCAAAATTTAGAAAGGTACAACTTTAATGAAGATTAAGAAACATACAGATAAGTTATGTTTACAAATCTATTAAAACAATGACAGGAGTTCTTATCAATTAAGATGTTCCAGATCCAGCTAGCAGGGTTGAGTGCTGCTACCAAGGGAAGTGCTCTTCGCCCCGCTGCAGCCAACTCCAAAACTTCTCAGTTCAATCCTGCAGTGCCCTTGTGGAACAGCAGAATCAGATGTGCCAGGGCCAAAGTTACCACAAGTTGCAATGGAACATGCAAACACTTTGTTAATCTTCCTTAGTGATTTATGCTTATAAGCCTAAAATATCACCTGTAGCAACCGTGGAGCTGTCATGTGCTCACAGCTGCCGTTCAGCAATGGAGGGAAGCCTTTGGCAAGCACAGAGATGAACAGCTGCAGGACTAACATCTTAGACCACCACTGCAAAACCTGCCACTGAGCTGGGGTCAGAGACCAGCAACGCTGTCTAAATAGCCAGATGCCTGCCCAGCCTTTGGGTAGGAAGAGAGCAGATTACAGACCTTAAGCTGTCACCCTCACCAACACCACCTGTTTGTGTAGGGCATGTGGAAAGTATCAGCTTCATTAACTTTATCCAATCAAGGACCTCTTCAATACAAAAGCAGATAGTAAGCTAAGAGGGAAAGTGATAAAAAAAAGCACAGGGACACAAACTGATAAGGCAAGGGATAAACAGAGACAATGCCAAAAACATCCAGATACTAACTGATAGGTCATTAAGAAACTGAGGGGTGTGCATGAGGTGCACCTGCATATTTACTCACAATTCTCAAGCTGAATGAACCAGTGAGTGGCTCTGGGACCCCACAGGGGTATTAGGTGAGCAGAGCTCATGTTGGTATTTGGGGGAGATCCATGAGAGTGGCGTACCTGTGGAATGAGTGTGTGAGTGCTGCCTGTGTGCAACAAGCACCTAGCTGGACCAGCTGGTGAGTAGAGAACAATGGGGTGGGTAAGGGGATCCAGGCAGGAGCATTGGATGGACAGAGGGGCCACACCAGTGCTTGGGGGATCCACAAAAGTGCATGTACCTTCACTACTGAATGTCAATCCTTATGAGGTGAAGAGGAGGAAGAGAACCTGGCTGTAACATCACTCCTGAAAGCATTGTGTGTGGATGCTGTTGAAGAAAGTAGCTTTCCTCTGGCAGCCCGAGTAGCCAGCCATGCACACATCTTGTGTGTGTGTTTCTGGGGTACCTGTTTAGCCTTTCTACTGGTTGAACCTGTAAATGGGAAAGCAGCAGTCGTATCCATCACTGGGAAGGAGACATCTAGGTTTTAGGGCACCTCAGGCTGGGCTCTAGCAGCCAGGAAAAGCTGTCAGACTCTGGAGCTGCTGGACGCAATGGTTGCTTGTAACATCCCCCAAATGTTTGCTTAAAGCTGATGTACAGATGGCCTGCAATACTACAGCATATGAACATTTCTTAAGTAACAGCCCTTTTTTACAGGACCTGTACTACCAGCTTCCCATTAAGAAAAAAATTCAATTCACACTGTTAGTCTTACCTCACTGCTCCTGGAAGACTGCTGAGGATTTTGGAATAAAATACAAAAGCAATCCATCTTATCCCTCCCAGCAGAAAGAGAGTGGTAAGTAAAAGTATGCCATAAAAATGAAGATAAGCCCATACTTTGTTCAGTCAGTTATAAGAGTGTTATACGAACTAATCATTAGTTGAGAAAAAAGGCTGGAAAGGAAGAGATATGGAAGCCATCAAATTCTAGGGTTAACTTCCTTCTCCAGGTTTTCTGCCTGTGCTTCACCTCCATTTCCCCATGTTCCACATAATTTTCAAGTAATTTGTCTCATTAATTAGACATCTGAATACCTACAGTGCTTTGAAACATATAACAAGACAAAAGGTTAAATCTTAAGTTCAAGCAACAAGAAGTTGCCATCAGTTTAAATGGGACCAGAATGTTATATGGAATTCAGAATTTTTTTTCTCAGTAATTCTTGATGTGTGCCTTGCTGCTCTTCAAAATAATTGCTGTTATGGTTTATTATTTATATGCTTAGGAGTCTTTGGAGGTGTTCTCAAATCTTAAGAGATCAGATCTTGTTTTTCATTCTTAAAACATTCATGCTTCAGCATAAATTGGCTTATTAAACAATATGATGATCATTGTTGTGGAACTTGAAAATGCTGATCTTTTTATAACCTTAAAAAGTAAAATACTCATTTTAATGTACCCACAGGAATTATGGGACTTAAATTATTATTTTTATAGTGACAAAAGTCTGCTTGATGTTTATAAATTTAGTATAAACTTCTACAGAGAGTCTGATTTGTAAACATCTGTTTATCTGCACTTTCTTCTTAATTTTAGAATCACCAAAATTTTATAGCAAATTCATTAGAGTTATTGCATCTTCTACGCAAAATAACATTATCTTACAAGTTGAATGTAGAATTTGTTCAGAAATAAAAGCCTTCAATGCACCTAAATCCTGGAATTCCTTCCATTAAAATCAGTGTGATTTTCATGTGATGAACTAAAACTGGCAAAAATTCGCAGAGCTCAGGCCAGAGTACTATAGCTTTTCATTTTGCTGCTTGGCAGTTAGGGAAAAATTGTCATTCCACAGAAACTGGCAGATCTAATTATAAGTGTAATTTCATGTAGTTTTGCTTATCAAAGAAACACATAAGCTGTATGATTTTTCTAAGCTTGTATTTTAGTTTATTTTACTAGCATTGACACTTTGACTAGCCATAAGAATTAATAGGAGACATGTGGCCAAAAAGTTGAAAAATTATTTTTAAAGTAATCCTGCCGTGTAAAATTTCTTCCATTTTTAGTTTATGACAATAATTCAGCTTTTAAGTTATTAGCAGTAGTAACACACACAGTAAAAACAACACCTATGAGCTCCTTTCAGCATCACAGACTAAAAATAAAACACAGTAGTCCACATCTGAAAAAGAATCAGAGAATACCCTAAGCTGGAAGAGACCCACAAGGATCGTAGAGTTCAGCTCCTGGCCCTGCACAGCACCATCCCCAGGAGTCACACCATGGGCCTGAGAGCATTGTCCAAACACTTCTTGAACTCCTTCAGGCTGGTGCTGTGAGCACTTCCCTGGGGAGCCTTTTCCAGTGCCCAACCACCCTCTGGGTGAACAACCTTTTTCTAATATCCAAACTAAACCTCCTCCAACACAGCTTCATGCCATTTCCTCAGGTCCTGTCACTGGGCACCAGACAGAAGAGATCAGTACTTCCCCTGTTACACCTCTAGTGTACTAATTTTCCTTGCCTCTTTATACTTATTTTCCTGGTAAGTTCAATGAAAAATTGCCTTTGCCTCACCTAAAGAACAAGCCTCTTCTTTCCAGCAGGCACATCTGTGTATATGCTTCCAGCAAATGTAATATTACCTTCACTCCTCTGAACTTCCCCCAGACTTTAATTTTCTATTATGGGGTATCAATTATCCTGAGGAGTTCTTCATATTAAAATTAATTGAAAGATACATTCAGCAGTGTATTTTCATGCTCAGCAAGCTGACTGCAGTTAAGCGGGGTATGACCACAGAGGAAAACATTTTCTCTGAATATCTTTTTTATCCAGGCCTGTCATATGCTTCTGTACTATAAAAGCCCTATTTTGGCTTGCTCCCAGTGTTCTCTTGAAACAAAGCCTGGCCTCTCTGTGGTAGATGAATTGTCAGTGTGTTACCATACGTGCTCACATCCAAGAAATAGGGTTGGTTACTTCCTCACTTCCACAGAGGAACCAGGAAAACTCATGTTTTACCAAAGTCACTCTAAGGTGATGACTACCACAATGATATTCTGCCATTTAAAAATAATGCCAACCATTGCCTCATCTTCCTTCAAAAACTGTTTCAGAGTGACAATAAAGGCTTTATCCAAAGCAACCTTAGGAAAGCAAGCACTGAAGTCCACTATGTGTGTTCAGTATAAAGAAGACCACATGAAAAAAATATATAACCAAGTAAAACAAGACTACATTTCTGGGAGAATGAGGATTGTATGAAAATACTAACTCACTTTGGATTCTTATTGATTTCCTTAGATCTCTATACTTCTTTTCATCTTTCATAACTCATTCATTTGTCCCAAGACCTTAAGAGTTTCACTCAGCACAGCACTGGACAGATTTTTGGTAAAGATAAATCATAATAATTAGTACCCCTAAATCATTAGAAGTTGAACTGAATTTATGTATGGTGTAAGTGTACAGTGTATAGGCTTTACAGAAGTAGAAAGAAATTAAATGTATTTTTTGTTCAGTATACATGTACTAATGGATATTATACATGTACATTGGTACAATTGTACTAATATTCAGTGAATGTGGAGCTTTCAGCAAATAAAAAGTGACTAAATTGTTACTTTCAGATAAAACAAGGGGCTTTACAGATAAATCCAGCATGTATTATTAAATGTTTGCTTTTACAACATTAACAGCACTCTTACAACAATTATTGGATGCTCCTTGCTGTCCAGCCTTCGAACAGACACCCAGGATCTTTTGTGCAGTCCATAAAGAGTCTTTTCCACTTTTCTGATTAGCCAGAATTGCAGCCACTGGGCACACTAGCACCATGCAACCAACTGCAGTAAATGAACCCTGATAACAAAATCCAAAACAAAGCACTGTGCAATGGTTCTTGCTTGGGCCTTGAAAGCAGAGAGGCACATCCTGCTGCCTTGGATGCAACATCACTTCTCTCTTTCTTTTTGCAGAGCTGCTGTTTTCCCCAGATGGTCTGGTGCTGGTCAAGCAGATAACAAAATCTCTGACACTGCAATGTGCAGATGCAATCAGCTTTGTGTTGAGCAGCTCGTTATTAGCTGAAGGGCTCTCATGAAAACTAATAGCCCTGCCCTTCAGGCACTGGTACCAAAGATTGCTGTGTGTCTCAGCAAGCTGCATCCTAAAGAAAGTACAAAAGAAAATTAGTCCTTATGTCTGTCCTCACATTTTGAGAGCCAGTGCTTGGTTTTGTCCACATTCATTCAAATGGAGTTATCTTTTAGCATAACTGTGTGTGACTGACAGAGCCCAATTCCTTATGAACACATATGATTAACTGGAATATGAGATGAACAGTTCTAGGGGAAGATCTTTATGAAAGGTCCACTGTAGACCACTGACTATTTTGTAATGATTTGACATCAAATAATCCCCATTAGATTTTGGGGAAGTGTATTAGTCAAAGTATCTCTGACTGCAAAGCCTTGTAATTCACTGACAGAAAAATGATGGACTGGAGTGTACAATTGTCAAAATATTTAAATCATGTGCTATAATATAAATTCTTAGATTTTCAGGAAAGCTACAGAAAAGTAGACCATGAATGCATATTATTTATTATGAAAAATTTGTATGTCTGTATATTATGGCTGCTTGATGTCCTCTCTGTAAAATCTCGAGCCTTCTCTTCTATCAGCATCTCAATTTAAAATGTAATCATTGTTAACGACCACTACAGTCAGATATACTCCAGATGAAGAGCTTTCCTCTGTTAAAGTCAAACTGAGCATAATGAAACCTCCCAGCGTTCACTGAAAAAAAAAATGCATCCAGAGTATGACTCACCTTTCTTCCCTAAGCATTACAATGAAGAAACAGTTATGAAAATCTGTTATTCTTTGATAATTCTTGATTCTTCCTGACTGATATTTTGCAAGATTATCCACCAGATACTAAGCTTCCTCAGTATTTTATTTGTACCTCACTCTTCACTGACACCTTCAGTTTGCAAATAAGATGAAATTTAGAAATGGATAGCTGTAGATCTAAATTATTTCCAAATATTTTACTTTAAAAGATAACCTGAGCCTGCAGTTTATAATGTGTAAAACTGCATACAAGAATGAAACACAATTGCAATTCCAGCTGATTCTGTCACAAACCAGAAGAATTTGTGACTATTCTAAATGGCCCTACCTTTCTTCTTTCCAGTGATACACTGTATTCTGTATCATTGCAAGGAAATAATTTCCTTTCCCAAAGTCCATTTAAAATGCCAAGTCAACCAGTTACCTGTTTAGGGCTCTTTTTGTAAATTCTTATTTGTAATTTTGCCTGAATTTAATAGCTTAGGCCTTTTATGAAACTGCATCTGATTTTTTTTGTGAAAACTTCACCGAAAACTGGTTGCTTGACTGCTAAACAGGATTGGGGAAAAATACATAGCAACAGTGACATTCATATTTTTAACTGCTTATTTGAAAATCTGAAATTTCTTACATACTTGTAAATTCTATGCTGATTGATGGTTTAACTGGGACATGAGTTCTGTGATCCATTCAGTCTCTACAATAACATGAAAGAACAGGATACACACACAAAGAATAATGATCTATTCTGTGCAAAATTGTAAAATACCATTTAAAGAATAATATATCACAAAACCTTTCTTTATGTGATACAGATTTTGCAGACGAACACCCCAGTTCTCCATTATTAACCAAGACACCATATTTAAGAATGGGGATAACCCTGAATGTTTTACATAATATTCTGTCAATCATTCTCATATAAATTATTTTTCTTGTAAAAAAAGAGTAAGTCAGAAAGAACTGCACAATCATATTAAGTTATGAATCTGGGCAATAACAAAGTTTACTTATATTAAGTTATGAATATCAAACTTTGAGCCCAGTTCTAGACTCTTCAAATACTAAAGATTTGTTGAAGTCCAGGAGTTTTGCGTAGCAAATGAGAATTTTAGAACAAACAAGGTATTTATGGTACTTAATTATGCATATGAAATTCTGGTTCCACTGAAATTAACAGACGAACTCTCAATGACTCTTTGAGACCACCACATCATGGGATGCTTTGTGACATCAAAGTGAGAAATCTTACCCACATTTTAGTCTAACCTTGTAAACACAGAAGCAACACAGTAATCATCTACAGTATTCTCAGTAGGTGCTATTGCAAAATTTTTCAACTTGTTAATTATCCATAAACACAAACCAATTTCTTCACAAACAGTGTGTTTGGTAATTTTTACCTTCTTTGTTAAAATAGCCAAAGCATTATTTTGCTTATGAAAATGAGGATTCCTCCTCACACTGTTTATTTGAGAGAGCATTTGCACGAGATTCTAGAGGGATAATGTAGGTTTAAAAAATCATGTTTCATTCACAGTTAGCCAGATCATGTTGTCATGTATTTTATTTCTGTTTGGGTAAAACTGGCATGTCTAACCTTCCTTCTCTCAGGTCTACCAACAGGACAGTCCAATACCTTACCAAGAACAAAACACAAATGTCATAACACCCTTTCAAAAATATGATTTATCCTCATCAGTTCCTTGGACAGAATCTCCAAATCCCACACTTGAGGCTTAACAGTGGACAAGACTGAGACTCAGCCAACAGGAACTGCCTGTAAGAAGGAGGAAAGGCAGTCTTACAGGGACACTTCTTCTTTTTGGGTGTCCTTCCAGGAACAGAAATATCAAAGGTGCTAGCTGGCTCAAAAGGCACTTTTCCCAGGGAAGGAAAGAGTATCCTTGCTGACTGTCCTGCATGTGCCATCCTCCCCTCCATGGCAAACTTCTCATCTAGCTCCATAGTAGACAGAGTGTGTCTCCCTGTCTTCACAGTCACACTTGTCCCCAAAATCTCATGGAAATACAGGACCTTGTCACCCAAAAGCTCTGTCACTAAATACCATGATGATAAAATATACCCTTAAATATTTAATCACAGCTTTATTTCATTCAGAGCTAGCCTGGCAATTAGTCATGCAATGGCTCCAGCAGTAGCAACCAACTGCTTTTCTGACCAGTACAGTTTTCTAAACAGCACAAGCAGGTAATTATTGCCTCTTACTGACAGATGTCTCCAGTACTCAGAAGTCAAGCCAGGACACAGAATTAATACAAAGATCACACGTGATGCTCCATCTGTCAAAAATCTATTGGAAAGGTAACCCTGATGAACTTCTTGCAATATTAGGCAACACTGGTTATGAAAAAAATTACATTCCACTAACAAGATGTTTTAAGACAAAAAATTGAATGTCAGCCTTTCAGCTATTGTTCCTTCAGTTCCCAGAAGTAAAGCTCAGGCTTTCCTGATGGACTGCTGAGCCAATGCACAGCCAGGAATTCAGGCAGGGAATTTCACAGGGCAAAAGTCACAACCATCACAGACGTGTTAGACAGACAGTGAACCTCATGTCCACAGTCAGTAAAGATGTCGACACATCTGCTTCACATCTAGAATGGCTCAAACTCTATCTATCTATCATCTCTGGCCAACTACCTGGCACCCAAGTGTGCAGACTCATTCTTACATGCATACAAACCAAAATCATACATTCTCAAATCATAGAACTATGGATTAATGTAGGCTGACAAAAACCTCCACCACTAACTCCAAAGTTAGATCACATTTGCAATTCACATTGATTTTCCTATAAACTGCAAAGGAAGACAAAAGAAAGGCTGTTATTTCAACTGAGAAACAGTTCAGAAAATGCTGAAATTATTTACCAGTGTGTGTCACGTAAGATACATGATTCAAGTCTTTGTCCAAACAATGAAGAATATTACCAAATTGCTTGTGTTGCACATTAAACCTGGCTCCTTACTACTCATGGCAGGACAGCTGCCCCTGAACTTACAGCGTTTGTGTCAATTATCCCATCCTGCATGGAAATATCTGAAGCACACATCCAACAGACATCCCATGTCCAGTGCCTTATTAGGTCAGGCATCACCAAAGGTATTGAATTTTGTTTGACAAGCTTACCAACACCAACCCTACTTCTGCCAATCACAAATAATGCATTAAAGGCATGATGTGTCTGCAGAATTTTGCTTCTACTTAGACATATTTTTTTCACTCACTACGTTGAGCATGTGCACTATCAACTTTATCTAAGGAGGTGCCTGCTGGAGAACCACAGTTCTTCAAGATGTGTTTATACATACAGTTGGAGAGAGTTGCCTAAAATAAACAGCTGGGCCATTATGTTTGTCTACATAACAAGCTTACATTACACAGTTCAAAATAATAGCTTTGATGGAATTTAAATCCCTCTAGAGAAAAGCACTATTAAGCCACAAACTTATGACTGACTGTTCAGCCAAAAAAAAAAAAAGTATATGCATGGATATTTTAGGCCAGAAAATATCATTTTTGTCTGCATGCATAAGCAAGGAAATTCAGTTCTGAATTTCTGTATCAACCCTATAACTCCTCCATTAATTACTTATTTCAGGAAGATAGTCTTGATTTTAATAAAGACAACTCGGCTCTTAGAAGATACTTTAATTAAATTTTTTCTCACTGTTAGAATTGTTTCCAATTTCAATTGTAATTTTATTTGCACTTTCAATATTTTGATTTCCAATGCATTTTGTTGCATGATGTTTCTAGGATTAATGACTCTGCTCAGGTACCAACATTCACAGAGCTCTTTTCTCTCATGCTGTATAATACTGATTTGATTTAGGACAGCACCCTTCATTCAAATGCCTAAAAAAAATCTCATGAGTGTGTAAGAGTGGTAAACTTCCTATAGAAACATCCCCATTTTGCAGCCAGGCAAACTGAAGGAAAAGACACTAAAGATCACAGTCTCCGAAAGGATGAAAATAACATGGCAACAAGGTATCTATGCATTTCTGGGAAGGCAGGGCCAGACAAGCTCTCCAAAGTCACAGGCGAACTCCGGAAAAGCCAGGAACAAATCCCTCATTGTCAAAATTTTTATGCCAGTGCTTCCACAACAGGAGCATTACAATTTGAACATATGATTTCTAGACACTGTTGTATAAAGTTCAGGTGTACAACTCTGCATTTGAAACAGCTCAGAAATACACTACAGATTTAATACTGCTGTTTCAATTACAGCAACAGTACAAACTGCCCAGCTTTTACGCCACTTAAGCAAGTGGCTGCTCTTACCCCTTTTCATACAGTGAGACACTTTAAGCCTAATGAATCACAAACACCAATATTCACAGCAAGCCCAAATATGCCTTGGCAGCTGCTGAAACTCTGACCTATGGCAGAGAAAATGAAGACCTCAGCCCGGAGCTCAGTCCCCAGTGACTTTGTGTCAGTGGAAGCGTGCACATTCAGTTGCTTCTTTTCACATCTGAACCTGGGAGGAAGGTTTTTTTCTGGATCAGTGAATAATGCTGAGTAGATGAAAGAACTTAATAGGTTTTCTCCAAAATGCAGCCAGAGTGTATTCTGAGAGGTGCTTTATTAGGCATAGACCTCTTACTCTCATAGCCTTATGTCATACGAAACAGCAGGTCAGATCCCAGAAAATTAGTATTTCCAACCCCAACAAATGTGGTTGTAAAACCCTAAGGAAGAAAGTAAATTCTTGACACATCTACATAACCTTTTCTACAACTCCAATCTTAAATGTTCAAGCACTCTGGGATGTAAAGTTTACTGAAATTTTTCTACTATTTTTGAAATTATGTATATGGGCTTCCATGAATGGTTTTTAGGGTTTTTTTGGGTTTGGGGTTTTTTTTGGCCCGGGGGGGTTTGTTTGTTTTTTTTCTTTTGGTTTGTTGTTTTTTTCAGAATGAACATGTGACCTCCTGAAACTTATTGGCCACAGAAAGTATTCCATACCTGTACAAGGCGTTTCTAAAAGTTCTCTTAAAAGTGATTCTCCTGGACTAGGAGAGATATCTTCCTCACTATGTTTCCATTAAGAGTTTGAATATCACTAACAAGAAAACTAACATCTTCTTAATATCTTGATTTAAGTAACCCATCATATGTTTTCATAATATTCTATTATAATAAAAGAAATCAGATGGAAAAAAGTTCATTTTACTTCAGGCATGTTACACATATCATTGAGAAATTTAGAACACAGACATTTTAAAATCCAGCTGACAAAAGCATATGTTCAGGGACATAAAGACAACAACAAAAAAATACCACCTTAACATGGCTTAGATAAATTAGAGTGTCTTCCTTGCAGAAAGCACATTCTGGAAGGGTCTGGGGATTTTCCAGGATGGCAGCTTATTAGCAGAAACTGATTGTCATGGCTTTGAACTAAAACACTTCTAGCTGCTGAGAGCTGTTTTGGCTCACTTGTGTAATAAAGGCATAATTCACAGAAAACATTTTTGACATTTTTGGGCCATGTAAGAACCAGCACTAGGCCCATGACTACCTAACATACTGACTGAAATCCTTACCTTGCTAAAATACATAAGAATTTTGCCTTTGACATGACATAGTGAGGATCTGAAGACACTACCAGAGCAACAGTAACCAAACAAGAATAATTCAATCTTTTTACAGCACTCTTGAGCTCACATCAGGAAAAGACAATTTTTGGCTGGCATCATCCAATACTCAATCTGTAAGATCTGACCTTCCACCAGTTTTGTAACACACATTAAAACTTCCATTAAAGTCGAGGTTTTATGCTGATGCAAAATGTAACAATAGCAGAGAATCCAAATTCTTATGCCTTTGCTGACTTGTTTAATTTATACAACTCTAAAAATTAGCTTCAAAGGAATCATTCAGTGGTCCAGTATGCACTTGCTAGCTGTGTGCACCCTAGATATAAGCAAATCTAAATTAGCACTTGATTCCTGAAGCATCTGCTGCTCTGAGGTAGGAAAAAGCAAAACAGAAGTGAAGCAAAGGAGGAGAGGATGGATCTCCTACACTACAAACAAAGAGGAGAGAGCACTGCATGGACACAAAAAAACCAGAAGGATTTAAAGGACTATTTCACAGAGGAACCTAGTAAGCCAGCAATTATCACACCTTTACATATAACAACATGTCCATGAGATTCTTACATGTTTCAGTAAACTCTGGTCTACATCCATAAAATACAGGAATGGCTTGGGTTCACATCATGAAGTAGAGGCTGCAGCATTAAGGTGCTTCTGCAGCTATTCCTTGAAGCAAACAACAAAGCAGAGCTTAAAAACCTCCATATGAAGCACATCCACCACCTGATTTTACTTTTTTAATAAAAAGAGGAGCAATAGTCTCACAAACTCTCCACTCTTGTCCCAAGATTGTTATATATATACACACATATACATACACACTCATACAAGGAAAATGCAGGTTTGCTTGAGAAAAACAGAAATTACTGTCATATCAGCCAGAAGAGCCAGAAGAGCCACATTAGATTCAGACAAATGTTCAAATAATGCAATACTAGCTTGTCTACACAGACACGCTTTTTCCATTCCTTCTTCAAGAGCTATCCAGACAGAATGTGGAGAGTTGCTGCACTATAAATATGAAGTCTGTCTCTGTAAAAACAAACAAAAGCCATACCAAGAATGAGCAATAAAAGTTTTACAATAAAGTACCCTGAAAACTAAAACACAAGCCAAATATAAAATTATTTACAGAAGCCATCTATCAACTTTAATTTTATCATTCTCCCAAAGCTGTAACATGAAGTCGTGTAATCTTTTGGGTTTTGATGAAATCCAGGATCGTTTGTCTGTTTTTCACATCTCTGCTGCAGCTCATATTTTCCGTTTTTACAGTTTGATCATGATGACTGATAATCCTTCTGAAAAATCTGTTTAAAGCAAGTTGTGCTCAGCAACAGTCACCCTCTAGCTTTTGCACACAATGAGCTTGTTTAATCACAGCCACATGGTTTTACATGTGATGTACACAAAAGTGATCTTCAATGCTTTTTCAACCATTTCTGTTGTTTTGACCAAATCTCAAATTCTATTTTTTAAGGAAAACCTCACTACATCTAAAACAGTAAGAAATGTATAAAGTAGGATCTATAGACATTTTCTGTCTCATCCTCTCATTTATGTTTCTGTTTGGGAAAGCAATTTCCTATCACGATGGGATTTTAGGCACAGTAATAGTTAAAAACTGCCCAGGACCTTAACTTCAAGGTCCATGTGATTACATGCTCAAAATCTCAGCTTTTGAAAAAACAAACTGCCTCAAGATCTAAATAAAAAAATCTTGAGAACCTGAAAACCTTATCTTAGCAACCTCTGTCAATATCTGTTCCTGTAGACCTTCTGTCTACCTTCCATATTGTGAACCACCATACGTGGGCTGGAGTGTGGCTGGAACATCCCCCCAGGATACACTACCCACAGCACATCACTCAGTACATCACAGTCTAAAAGGCAGAAATACGGCAAAAAGGGAGACAAGAAGCAATATGAACATGCATATGACCATACTAAGGACAATCTTTCAGAGCAATGCAGTTGTTGAACAGAAGCTTTTGAATTGAGTGTTTGCAAAGAGTTCTAAAGCTACAAACCTCTGGAGAACAGCAGGCACAAGAGATCAGACCCCTTTTCTAGGGCCCTTTAACTTCTCTATGTCAAAGCCTCTGCTGTCACTGCTAAAGACCTGAGTGTTATTCCTACCATGTTTTTTCTCTTCCAAATTGCTAAGCTTGGCAAATGTCAATGCCTGGCCTCATCATTCCTTGTGGATTTACTGAAAGACAAGAAGGAAAACAGTGTTATGATATTAATGCTACACATACTTTTAGCCACACCACATAAGACCCACTTCTTCCAGTTAGTCAGATAAGAGCCTCCCTACTACTTGACTAAGATATTATTTGCAAAAATTATAGTCTTGCTGCTGCAGAATAATTGATGTTTGTGGTTGTTGCTGTACTACTGACCTATCTATCTATCTATCTACATTCTGACTTCATAGTATCATTATACTCACAGTCCTGCAATTGTCAAGGAGTGAGAATTTACCTACAGTTTTTATCTACAATTTTTTACAAAAGTACAATAACTTGTGTCAGTTTGTGTGAGTTTTCTGCTACAGCACAGAGCTACTGAATGGCTGTAACTGAATCAAATGTGGGTGATTAAGCACAATGAGATTAATTCTTTAATTAATCTAAGCAATTAAAGAACCCACATAATAAACATTACCCAGACCTCCAAGTTTCAGGCCCAACCTGAGAAGCCACAAGCTTCTGAATCCTAGAAGAGTTTCGGCCACATACTTTTGAAAATATGGGTATTCCTAAGCACAGTCTCACTGCTGGAAGGGCAACATTCACAACTAATTTCAGAGCACATGACTCATCAGAAAAATCTTCCAATCCAAATTTCCATAACATCAGCACCCTCTCCAAGGGCTTTCTTGATTCCAGACTGGTTTAACTAGACTCTCTCACTTTCCCCATCAGAATTCATGGTCTGCTTTAGCAGACCTTCTATATTTTCCTTTTTCTTTTTCCTCCCCATTTCCCCAGTAAACGCTCCTACAACTGTGAAAATAGCTTGATTAGGAAAGAAGGCTCTGAAATGAATTCTGAAGCCCATCTCTTCAGTCACAAGGTTTAACACAGGCATATTTAACCTGAGGGTGATGCTGATACTGGCCTCTTAAGGAGTTTTAAGCAATGTGTTAGGCCTATTTCCAAAGCACTCAATATTCTCAGCTAAAAATTACCTCCTAAACGCAAACCTGAAAACCAAGATGGACAAATCTTACTCAGAATTAAATTTTGTCTAATAACAATCAGAATATTCTATAAAAGAGATAAAGAGTTTTCCCTGCATCTAGGTCTAAACTCTGGAAGGAAGGACTGCAGAAACTAAGGATCACACACACCGTTTTCTGCTCCACATTCTTCCTTTGGAGTTTGTCTTCCCTAACGCAGGGTAAATACTTGGTAACATGCACACTGGCAAAAATGGTTGTAAAAGCAAAGTTCCCAAATTCTTTGGAGAAAGTAGGAAAAGCCACCACTATCACATGTCATGAAGTCATAGAATCATTTAGATTGGAAAAGACCGCAGACATCATGAGTCCATCCATTACCTTAGCACCACTAAACCATGTCTCTACATGTCACTAAACCACATCTACATGCTTTTTAAGTACCTCCAGGGATGGTGACTCAACCACTTCCCTTGGCAGCCTGCTACAACACTTGACACCCCTTTCAGCGGAGAATTTTTTCCTAACCTATAATCACTCAGTTGCATGCCATAAAAGCTGCACAAAAACACATTAACAGAAAGCTATACTACTGCATCTGGGCTCAGCCTCTCATAGTCAAATTCTGATTCTGTGATAATCTTTCTTTTACCGGAATTACATAATGTATGTAACGCCATCTAGTCATAATCTCTGAATTCCACAGGGGAAAAAAATCAACCAACCAAACACCAATCTAATTATACTTAAAAGTTCACAAGATTAAGAACGTAAACAAGAAAGAACTACAGTCTCCACTATAACCTCTTTTCATTACCGTTTCAACTGTACCACCAGTAAGACAATAAAAAAATTACAAACTGGCATGCTGCAAAACACAACATTGCTTGTCCTTAACCAGTAAACACTTCCGTGTGTAATTTAATTAGCTTGCATACTGGTTGCAAGCTTAGATTGGACTTATGTCTTTCTAATATAATATAGTCTATTGAACTACATTCCAGCAATATATGCAGCTATTCCACCGTGGGCACCAGTGAATGAGGCCGTGCCCTAGGAGAATAATATTGAATTAGCAAAATAATGGCAATAAATTCAGAATAGGCATCTGCAAAGTAATTTGAGAAGAAATGTCTTCCTGGCAAAGAGCAAAGCAAATACTTTGTAGGGGTCATAGGAAGGGTTTGGGGAAAGCACTTTGGCACTGAGTTAATGCAAAGTGATTCTAGTGCTCTAGAGCCTATAAACTGTATTAATAGGCAAGACAGTACTGCCCAAGAAGAGTGTGTTAGGCCTCTGGATGTTTATTATTAATATCTGCTAGCCATTTTTGTACAGGCTATTATTACCAAGCAAATAATTGTGACATTAAGGAACTGCCAGCTTGAGGTTTATTTTTTGTGCAAGTTTTGTGCTTGTTTGGTAAATCTTTTGTAATCCATTTGAGTATGAGTATCAGTCAGGCTGGAAGGAACCACAGAGCATCATCTGGTCCAACCTCCTTTCTCAAGCAGGGTTATGCTAGAGAACATGGCATAGGATTGTGTCCAGACAGTTCTTCAATATCTCCAGTGGAGGAGACTCCACACTCTCTCTGGTCAACCTGTTCCAGTGTATAATCACTGCACAGTAAAGAAGTTCTGTCTCATGTTCAGGTAGAACTTCCTGTGCATCAGTTTCTGCCCATTGTCTCTCATCTGAGTGGTTTGCACCACCAAGCAGGGCACAGCTCCATACTCTTGGCACCCCCCCTTTAGATATTCACACACATGGATGAAGTCCCCTCCTAGTCATCTCTTCTCGAGGCTGAACAGGCCCATCTCTCTCAGCCTTTCCTCCTAAGAGAGATGTTCCAGTCCCCCAGCTCTCCACTGGACCTGCTCCAGGGGCTCCATGTCTCTCTTCTACTGAGGAGCCCAGAGCTGGACACAGCACTCCGGGTGTGCCTCACCAGGGCTGAGTAGAAAGCAGGATCACCTCCCTTGTCCTGCTGGCAATGCTCTTTCTAATGCACCCCAGGATTCTGTTGGCCTTCTTTGCCACATGGTGGCCACTTTCTTAGTGTCCCAGTATGTTCCACCAATTACACAAATTTTGTGTATCCAAACAAATTCCATTTTCCATGTTACTGAGGTTACTACTGCGATAGCAAACCGACATCAGATTTCTTCTAACATAATTAGAGTAGACAATGTCTTCCAAATATAGTTCTTAACATACTACTTCTATTTAAAATCTGTGTATATTAGGATCATTGCAGCAAAATTGTTTTTCCATCTCAGCCAAAACATTCTAACAAGTCACGGATGGTCACCTAACAAGTCACCAACTGGTGACACAGGCACAGGTAGTGGGACCCATCATGTCTCTTTGACACTGCCACAAGGATGCCAGGGACATTCGTGATTGAGGTCAGCTAGCACCCTCTCAGGCACTTAGATGGTTCAGTCCAGAACTCTTTCCAAGCAGTTACTTCGGATATGATCGTCTTAAAGACAGTTTAACACCCACACAGAGCCAGACCACTCTGGCTGACCTCATGGCCAGAAAACAGGTCTTGACTTCATTAGTTTCTTAACACAGATAAAAAAAACATATCAGAAAGAAAAATCTGTGTAAGTATGGTAGCTAAGTATTCATGATAAATACCAGTTAATTATCCACTATTTGAAGGATATCCCCACTGTGCCTATTGTGCTCACTGGTCTTCTGTGAGACAATGAGAAATTACAAGGATCAACACAGTGCTAACTTTTGGGTTCAGAGTATTAGACTGCTTGCAAATGAAAACAACAATTCACCTAACTTTCAAGTACTTCAAAATGCAGTTTCTATCGTTGTAAGCAAACCATCCTTCAAAGCTCCCTTTGCTTTCATATGTCTGTTAGAAACGATTTACTTACAGTGTATCTTCTGGAAGAAGTGTTTAACATCATTTCTGCAGAACATTTTACTTCAACACACAACAAAGACAGTTCGTTTAAAATGCATCTCAGGGAGACAGGAATTAATCTCTTCATTTTCTAGTCTGGTTTTTCGTGTGATGCTTCAAAAAAGAAACACCAGCGCATATTTTATTCTTACTATTATCGTCATTATTCGAGTTTCTTTTCATTAATAACACTGCATGTACCATCATTTTTCTTTGGAAATGCAACTTACTATATCTCATCCTTTTTCTGCCTTCACATTTTTTCTGTCTTCAATATTTCTGTTTTGTCTTTTGCTCTTTTTTCCACTTTCCCTTCTCTCTCCCCTGCTTTCTTCCTGTTTGTTTTTGGTGTTTTTATTTTTTTTTTTTGGTCTGTTTTCTGTCATTTAACTGCTCCTTCTGACAAAAAGAATAGTCACACCTCTGGTGAAACAAGCCAACTGTTAAATACACAATAATCTATAGCAAGAAGCACACTTCTACCAACTCTCAGACACTGTATCAGGTTTATTCAGTTGACCCCACCATGACATCCATGTCTCTAGAAAGCACAGTTGCAGGGCGCATCCCTTTTTCCAAGCAGTAGGCTGCCTCACACCTTATGCACCAAGTTTGTCTAGCACAAGATCATGCAAAAGACAGAAGCTATAGCAGCTGTTAAGTACACCCTGTGTGCTCCCAGGAACAGTCCTTGGAAAAGCTTTTTTTGCTGCAGCAAGATGCTGCCCCAACACACAAGGCTGCTTTCATCCCTCGTTATGAAGGAATACGTCAATTGTACATCACACACGTACATCACATATGTGGATGAGCCTTTGTTGCTTTGAATTATCCAAAGCAGAGAAGAAACTCCAGAATCTTGAACAACAATTTCACACTAGATGCATGGCCAAGTAATAGCACTTTTTTTCATTTAATAAATAGCAAAATGGAAGTGATAGAATTAACTAGATACAAACTCATCCTTCAACAATGTGCAACTGATTACAGACAAGCAGAGCAAATTATTCAGACACGTACAGATGGTGGATGTGAAAAAAACCCCTCTGTTACTGTTACCACTATGACACCAAATTCAACATAAGTGACGTTATAACAGGCTTCTAATTAATGTGCTTGATGGCAGTTTAAATTAACAGAAATTAAAATTACTTTTGGAATTCTCCCCTTTACTGGAGAAAAGTAGTGTGACTATTATTGAAAACTCTAGAACACTTGGTTTGATATCATATCCACTCCCTGAGCTAGTGCTGCAGACTCCCAGGTATCAAAGCACAAATCTCCACTACTTAAAGAATTAAGTGAAATGGACCAATTGCCTGAGCTGTAGGCTATTAGCACCCAACTGTATCAGTGCTTCATTGAAAATGTTTTTCCCATTTCACAGCCAGCATGAGCTAAAGTATATAGTTTCAACTGACTCAAATTGTAGCACCTTTTATCAATGGGTTTTAAAACCATAATGCTGGGATGCTCAGTCCAACTGTACCTGTGAAACAGCAACTAGAAAAAACAAGTTCATATAAAAAGGCATTTTTCCTCTTCCCTTCTACTTCTTTGTCTTTAAACTAGTTCCTGTGAAAAGTAATCTATGCTAATTTTACATCTCTTGTGATTTTTAAAAACTGATTTATTATTGTGTGTATCTAAAGCATTCTTCTTTGAAGTGATAAAATCGTGTTTTTTCTGATTCAGTAAGAGTTTTATCATTCAGCTTAGTGGGGAAAAGTTAAAAGACAATGTCGAGAAATATCTTCTTTGTTTCTACTTATTGTAATTGGAGGAAAATGGTCACACTTCCAACAAAATGAACAACTGATTAAAATTCCAGTAGTATATAAATGATAACAAGATGTTAATATAGACAGACACATATGAGTAAAGTGAAAACCATTTACATTTCACATAAGACTTTTCAGAATCTTTATACACAGAAAAAGTAGTCTATTGCTTTATTTTCCACAAATCTGTTTTTCCTGAAAATCTCTGCTATATCATAGCATCTCATTTGCAATGCCCCTTAGATGCCTAATTTTGGTTAGGTGGCCTTGCCACCACCCTGTCACACTTTTTTAGGTACTAAAACATGCAGTAAAAAGAACAATAACTTTCCCCAAATAGAAACAAAGATGGACAGAGGAAATGACTGAGGATAAACATCCTTCTTTCTCAGGTCTTCAGGACATAGAATCCTTTAAAAACCATCAGGTGTTCTTTTTAATATTTGTCATCAAAAGACTAAAGAAAACTGAGTGACACAAACATGTTCTGCTACTGTTGCAGATTAAAGGCTTCACATAGCTCTGTACTACAGGTTATCTATCCATCCCACTTGGCCAGCTGTGCAAAAAAAGCAAAACTTGATTTTTAAGAGAAAGCATCGATGAATCATGTAGTTTAAAATCACTGATCCCGTAAGAAAGCTCAGGAAGGAAAATGTAATTTCATTTATACTAAGAGGCCAATATAATGTCAGTATTCCAGTACTAAGCTCTGTTACCAGGTCACTTGGGCTGCCTCTGGCAGGCTTCACCTATTTAAAGAGCAGTTACATATAAATACATACACCTGGTACTGAACTGTCTGATGTGGAAATGGTTAATGATGGAACAGAGTAACAACATCTTGCTTTAGAGTCAGGCTGAAGCCTCAGCATGAATGTTCAGAACAGTGCTTATTCTCACACACTCCACAAACGGTGGATGCATGCTGAGGAGCTAATAAAACTAGTGGCCAGAATAACAACAGCTGTGTAAAACATCTGCTCAGAAGGTTAATTCACTGATGTTGTCACCATTTTACCCTTCCATTCAACCAACAGTCCACTTAACCCACATAGTCTCTGGGTAAGCAAATTCTTATGTTTTACCCAGTAAAGAAGAAAACCAGAAACTTTTCCCTACACTATTTTTATTGTACAACTAAAGTACTAACTAAAACTAGAGCACTAACTCAAGTGCTGCCTGCAATTTCCAGCTCCTTTTAGTGGGCTTGGAGAGTGTACACAACTGTGTCTCAACATCAAACTTCTCTAAGAAGATTTTTAACTCCTCAGCTATTTATTAGTAGCTTTGAGTTACTCAAAGGCAGTTAGCAGCACAGGAAACAATACAAAGATTCTGCTGATAAATGGGCATTGAGAATGGACCTCCCTAAATCCTGACAGTAAGGGATTTCTTCCCACATCCATCATAACGTGGCATCAGAATTTTTAACAGGGTTTCAGATAGTAGATTGAAGTCTTCTTAAAGACGTAAAGCTTCTACATAGAACTCTAGTATAAACATTATCTAATAGAGTATTTTACCTGGTTTTTAGCTGCCTTTCCAGAAGTATTCTCCATAGACTCTGTTTACCAGCCCCATACAGAAGTCTGAAGCACCTTAAGATATTTAAAGTGGCACAACATGCCTATGTTTTCATGTTTCCCATGTCTTCCTACATTACTCTCCTATCTTGCACACTAGAAAATGATTTGCAACTGCCCCTTTGTTCCAGTATCATGAGATCAAACATTAGATTAAAAGTAGATTAAAAGTAACTGATCTGTTTGTAAAGCACAATGGCATCAAATCAAATCATCACTAGCTAGGACAAAAAGTTCCCCTTCTACTACATTCTCTACCACTATGACAGACAAGACTGTCAGGATTCTATTGTTAATTTAAAAAAAAAAAAGAAACTTTTCATGACAACAGGTTTCATATATTTTATATCATAACTTTGTCTGGTTTCAATAATTTTAGTGGGAGTTTTCACCGATTTTCAGCATTTCAGATTTCTGGCTCCTAAAATATACTGAACAAAACACAAGAAGTAGCAGTCTCCTCCTGCTGTTATATTGAGGTACTTTACACCTTAACCAATTTTGACTTTGCATTTTCCCCTTTTGCCCCTGGGAGACAAGAGCCAACAGAGAAGATACAGCCCACGAGATGAGGCTGAGGTGAGCACTTGCACTTGGCACAGGTATTTTGTGTTACAGGCCCAGCATTCAGGGAACTCGAGGCAGAACACACAGAGAGGGCTTGGTCCAGGGAAGGTCCAGTAGTGCAGTTAAGAGAGTGAAGAGTTTCACTGAAGTTACCAGGACCTATTGCCCTGTGCAATGAGCACAGACCTCGGGTGATCATTAGGGCTGGAAGTTGGAACTACATACCTGCTTGAGAGCATACATTTCAGTCCTTTGTCAGAGCAGTGCTTGCTCAGTCCATACTTCACAGGATTAGATTCAAACAGCCCACTTTTTATAATCTGATTACAGGGCTTCCATAAAAATGAATTCCAGCAAGGTTATATTGGGCAAAACCATTTTCATACGTAGAATAAAATAATTCTAACTGCTTGCACCAGTAGCCCAACTTTCATTTGGATAATTGTTGCAATCTAACCAAGGAGCAACAAATAAAATGTTTCTATGCCAACAAAATATAAATTATACATGGTTTTGTTTTCCAAATTACTAGTTCAGTACTTCATATCTTTTTCTTTGAGGGTGTTTTTTGGTTCTCAGAACAAAAAAAATCTAATTACAACTCATGTTTTGAATTACTAAAAATTATCTTACAATTGCCTTTTAACAAGTATTTAGCTAGAAGTACATTTCCTGACAACACAAGCACACTAAATCATTCCAAACTTGAATGACCCTTTAGAGTCATCATTAAGGAACTTAAGTTACATTCAATGGAAATATAATTTTCTGATTTAAATGTTGGGGTTTTTTCCAGACTTTCTACAAAGCAGCACCAAAACTACCAAAGAAAAAAAAAGTGCACTGTTTCTTCCTATCTGGACACTTAATTTCCATAACACGGATTGTACGCACCCCCCACTTAGAGAAAAATAACAAATAGTTGCTAGTGCATTGATCTAGCAGCAAGGTAAGCCAGAGAAGACAAAAGCTTTGCTGAGAGAATTTTATTGAACAATATAGTCCTCACGTCCTAAAAGCATTATGAAGTGCAAGTCCACTACACTGCTACAGGTTATTTTGCAGTTCATGTAACACAGAATGCTACACTAAAGAATACTTTTGTCCGGATACTTTTGAACAATAAAATCCGTTACATTTTTCATAACCACTGCATACAATAGACTATTAAGTGTCAAGTAGATACGGCTACTGCAATTCCAGATCAGCACAACAGCTGCACGCGTACCGAATTCAAGCGCAAACACTATTTATGTTAGTAGGATATCAGGAGTATCTGCCATGCACCCGAGCTGCTCGCAGCACTTTTGTTTCAAAGTCTGCATCACTAGTAAGCTTATGTCTACCCGGTAAGCGATTTATTTAGCACTGAGTTATGTTCGCACGCAAGGGAATAGGGCAACCCCCTTGTCATCCCCATCTGTCTCTCATCCTTCCCGATAACCAGTACACCACCATTTTTCCCGCAAACAAAGGTTATGGAAAGCCCAACTCCTGTGCCAATAAAGGCAAAGGGGCACTGTCCGGGTCGGGAGCGGCACGGGGGACGCAGCCCAGGGTCAGCCCCCAGCAGGGCAGGGCCGAGCCAGGATCCCGACCGGCGGGGCAGGCGACGGCAGCACCAAGTATTTCGGACCCGAGCGCAGACAAAAGAGGGTGTGTAGCAGCTGCGCGGAGAGCGGCAGCCGCCCGCACGCCAGCCCGCTCCGCTCTAGAGGCAGAAAGTCCATTTTTGACAGGGAAATACCCAGCTAGCCGTGCCCGCTCCTCCCTGCCCCTAGCCACCGAGGGCAGGGGCGCGTCTCCCGGTGCCCCCAGCCACCGCCGGCAGGAACGGGCACGGCGCAGCCCCTCCGCTCCCGAGGAGAGGTGACGGCTGCGGGCGGGTTGAAGTTCGGGGGCGAAGGGTAGACCCCGACCACATGCAACCCCCTCGCCTCGCCGCTTACCTGTGGGGAGGTGCGCGGTGCCCGCAGCCCTCCCGGCGCAGCGAGCTGCGGAGCTGCGCCGTGCCCGTCAGACACGGGGCTTCTCCGGTGAGGCGGCGGCTGGCTCAGGGAGTGACAGGGCGGCGGCTCCCCTCGCCCTTCCCCGGCACCGTGCTCGGCGAGAGGCGGGCGGGGGCAGGCATGGCGAGCAGGC